>JAOSBK010000123.1:17942-32369 GCA_027568895.1 Erythroxylum shatona | reverse complement strand
TAACATGACCTAGGTTAAATGACGCATCATATGTGGTTGTTGCCTTGATTAATCGGTTTTCCTAATTCGTAATGCTACTGCCTAATTAAATATAGAGATCGTATCTTCGGTTGTTGGGTGGTTAGGTTTAATTAACGATCGTATCTTGATTAAAAAACTTTTGAACAGATATATACTTCCTCCCTGATACATTTATTTAAACTTTTTTAATTTTTTTCTTTTTCTTTTCCTTTATTTTTCTTTTCTCTTTTCTTTATTTTTTAATGAAAATTAAAAGAAACTACATTAACATGGGAATTTCAATAATAAGACATGAAATAGCATCCTAACATTATAACCAACCCTCACATATATACACCCCCTCCCACACTTATACTTTTGTATATCCACGACCTCAATAATCAAAAAATGATGTTCTGCTAGCTTTAAGGCTTTAGAAGGACATTTGGTTATGGTTAAAGCATGTAATGTGGGTAATACACAAAGAAAAGGTAAATAAAGCTTAAGGGGGATTAACAAGTGAAAAGTCATGTAAATAGGGTAGGTTGTATGGCTAATGTAGCTTATGTAAAAAAGAATGCCTAATCATCTCCATGTTAATACATATGACAAAAATGTGGTCTTGAATAGAAAATCTAAGCAAAATTATGATGTATATGTCAAGAAGGTCACACATAAACAAAGACAATGAGACTGATATGAATATGTCAGTCTAATAAGGCGCAAAATCTCACCGACTTTGTCTACTACTAGTTATTAATCTTCTAAAGATAATGCACATTGATTAATCATAAAAGTAAAAGTACATGTTAAAGTTGCTATGAAATTCTCTAGTCAATTCACACTCTAATCATGACTATATAATCCTAGAAGCAACAAAAAATGAGCAAATGTTTGTTTGTTTGCTTTATTCTTTCTCTCATTTTGATTGAAAACTTAAAATAAGTAAAAACAAACAACTAAAGGAACACATGCATATAAAAACTAATATGTAAATGTAAAGGAAAAGAAAATTACTTCCCTTAGGTTTCCTCCCAAGAAGTGCCTTTATTTAGGGTTACTGGCTCAACTCCTAACTTCGCTCACGTGACAAAATTATCATCTTCAGGTGGTATGGTTTGAGCTTCCTCCATGTGAGGTTGTTCAGGATAGTGCCTTCACTAATAATCCTTTATATTTCGCATATGCCTTGTCTTCAAATTCTTAATCTTTATTGATTCCATACTCTTAGGAAGCATTGCAAATGTCTCTTCATCTTTTTCTTCCTCGTTTAATTATTCTAATCTACTAGGTAAAGGTAAAGAGTTAGTGTCAAAAATAATCACGAACTCAGTACTCACTGTTGAGCTAAAAGATTTGTCTTTTTTGGTTCAAGCTTCTACTCCACTTTTTCCACACAAACAATTCCTTGATTAATACTCTCAAAATTCTCAAGCTACTCTTCACTTTATAAGGTTTCTGCACTAACTTTCATAAGGTACACCTCGGTTTGATATGGTTGCTCTCTTTGATTGTGATTCTAGGCGATTGAGAGTTTTCATCATTAGACCCATTTGGCATTCCATGTTTTGTATGCTTGCTTTGTTTTCTTACAACTACTGCTACATACTCTACTTAAATTGTAACATACTCATATTAAGCTCCTACATACTCTATTGTTCTATACTCTGATTAAGTTGCAGCGTACTCTATTGAAACTGCTCCAGATCGTTAATAGCAGAGGTTTTGATAAAGTTTTCCAGAGATATACCTAAGTTGTAATAAGAAGCTTCTAGTACATACAAGAATTGATATGTGTCCTACAAACTATCATGGAAGTAATTTTGTGGGTTATCTCATCCATAATTAAAGATAGGTTGATCAGTCTAACCTTGCTTATAGGATTGAGAGTAAGAGATAAGGAAAAAATTATTTCAATCCATGATTTTTTATTTTTTAAATCATAAACTTGAAATGGAAAATGAAACGGTCAAGAAATAACTGAAAAGAAATGAATTACAAAAAAATATATACAAAACAACAACTAAAATCACAAAAAGTTGAACTTCCCAATAATGACGTCAAAATTGATAGTGCTTCGTAACTCTAGTCAAAATAAAAACTAGATCTACTACTGTAGCTGTGGCAAGTCTAGGTCGATCCTATAAAAAGTGTGTAAAATATCTAAAATGAAATTAATTAGTGTTTAGGTTTGGGGGGCTGGTTGGTTTGAAATAAGAAAATAAAATGAAACTAAACTAAGAAAAACAAGTTAAAGAAAACATGCAAAGTGATGAAAGTGTTGAATTTGTTAGGAATTTGGTTCTTTGGTTCTAGTTTGGCCTACACCCTGATTAAACATATTTCAATAATTTGTTTTTCTCAAACCTCTCCTAGAAAATATTAATCATAGGTTAATCTATTAACCTGGCTTTTTCCCTTAGGTAAATCAAGATACGATTGTTAATTAAACCTAGCCATTGAATAACCTAGGATACGATCTTTAGATTCAATTGGGTAAACACATTATGAATTAGGAAAATTGATTAACCAAGGCAACCACCATATATGACGGTTCATTTATCTTAGATTATGTTATCCCTATTGATTATGAATCATTAGTCGCTATACTTGAATTTCAAATATAACAATTATGGATTATATAAAAATTATAGCAATGGGTTTGTAAATAAATGATCCAATGAATGCTTTAAAATCATCTTTTCAGAATTCCCAAATCCATACACATCGGATGACATAAACAATTTCTAAAAAGAGAAAGAAACAAAAAATACAAGGAAAGAATGCTTAATTGAGCTATCGGTGTTGATATTGCCTCCAAATTGGCATCAAGAAGCAACCCCTTTATAGGTCTTCTTTAGGTGAAGAGCTTACCTCCCTCTTCACGCTCTACTGAAGAGAAGGTCCCTCATGATTCAGCCCAACCAAAACACATCTCTTCTTTTCTCTTGGTTGAAACTCACCTCTTCTTTCATATCCTCCACCGTCACACCTCGTTTTTCTTTATACTAAAAACCTAGGTGATGTGGCAATTTCTCACACCCATTAGTTATCTCTAAAGGACATAAAGTCATAACCGTGAGTAGCTTCTCACAATTGTGAGAGGAGAGAAGCTTTCCAGCCCTCCAATTGCACTCTCTAGTCACTATTTCAAGTGCATCGATGCACGTTTTCCTTCTTTAAATGTTAAGTTAAATGTAATGTACAGGTGTCCTTTTCTTCACTTCAAAAAGAAAAAGGAGAAAGGAGTCACGACTATGCCATTAACTGGTCACAGTTATAAGTATTGACCGATGACTATGAAAAGCTATCTCAAGGCTATGAGACACAACTCACGGCCATGAGAAGGGTCTCATAGCCAGAAGAAGGTGTTTCACACTCGTGACACTATAAGTCATAGGTGTGGCACAATGCCACCTTACCAAAAACCTTATTTTTCATATAAAAGCAACATATTGGTGACAACTGAGGGTTATCAAATGTTTTATGTGCTCTCACCTAAGAAGAGTTGCGGGAGCCTCGGGAGAGAATGAAGAGAGCAACCAAAACTCTCAACCATGGGAGACCTATAAAGGAGTAGCTTCTTGACCTTGGTTTAGAGTTGACATTGATATCGACAACCTGGTTAAACATTCCTTCCTTATATTTGTTGTTTCTTTCTCTTTTTATGAATTAATTATGTTATCCTAGGCATATGGATTTAGTTTTTGTGTATGAATGATCTTATTATCGTATAGTTCGATTGTTTGTGTATGAATCCATGGTTAGAATTTCAATATAATCCGTAAATTTTATATTTGAGATTCATTTGTAGTGACTAATGGTTCGAAATCATTATGGTTAACATGACCTAGGTTAAGTGACCGAGTGTATATGGTTGTTACTTAAATTAATCAGTTTTCCTAATTCATAATGCGACTACCCAATTGAATCTAGAGATTGTATCCTAGGTTATTCTATAGTTAGGTTTAATTAATGATCATGTCTTAATTAAACATGACCTAAGATAAAACTAGGGTTAATAAATCATATCATTAACTTATGATTAATAGTTCAAGGAGAGGTAAATGTGAAAAATGTTCAATGAATACTTTTAACTAGGTTATCGACTGAGGATGAACTAAAGAACTGAACTCCTAAAAAATTCACCACTTTCATCATTTTTGTATGTTTTCTTTAGTTTGCTTTCATTAGTTTGTTTTATTTTATTTTCTTATTTTAAACTAAACCAACCCCCTAAAAAAACCTGAACATCAATTATTTTCATTTCAAAAGAAAACTGAACCCTCTCTGTGGGATTGACTTAGACTCACCACTGCTATAGTAGTAGGTCTAGTTTATTTTGCATAGCGTTATGATACACTATTGTCATTTATCTTTTAGGTTACTATTCCTAATAGATAAGATCTCCACAATGCTCCATTCAAGTTTTTTAATATCCTAACTTATAGGGAGAGGTTTTCAATTATTGCTAAGGATGTTTGTGAGATCAAAATCCAAACATGTATGTCTTTTTGGCTGATGAGTAAGTTGAAATTGCTAAAAAGCAAGTTAAAGTCTCCATTAAGAGAAATGTCCCCTTCTACTCAAGTTCTGTACAATGTCAAAATGAAGATGAAATAACTATAGGAACTTTCTTATAATGATCCTTATAACATAGATATGAAACACAAAGAAACTGAAGCTCTTGAAGGGTACTCCAGGGCTTTATAGGAACATAACTCTCAAAGAGGTCCTTTGCTTGAAGTATATGAATAAACAAACTATATATGAAGGATCCCCCATCCAAAGATTGGTTTTTGACTACTTCAAATCATTCTTAGATCAAGGATCTTAGATCGGCTTAGCTTCCAGACGCTGACTAACTTATTAGAGCTTTCATCTTCTCTTAATGCTGCTTTATTAAAGGATTTATAGAAACCAGCTTGTGGTGGAAATCAAAGAATGCCTCTTATGAAGGACTATGTCACTACCATATCCATCAAGAATTTTTCCATTAAAGTAGATTTCTCCAATGCTTTTGTTACTATCAAATGGGACTTCATTCTAGGTTGTTTTAAATGGCTTGGAATCCCTCTCAAATTTATTTCTTCCATTGAAGCCTACATTTCAACTACTTCCTTCAGCATTCTTGTGAATGGCAACCGAAGCCCTCAATGTAGAGGTACTAATGGCATAATTGGGGCATTATAAAATATCCAACCAAGATTATCATCACTTCATCAAGTCCTTAATGGCGCCTTTAGGCCACAATAACAAATGACATTACCTAAATTTGAACTCACTATTATATTAGTTGACGATGGTGATTCTATTTGCATACTAAAGAAAATCACGAAGTAAATTTTCCTACAAAGACAACATCAATTCCAAATATAAGATAATCTTTGCTAGGTGATGAATATAAAAATCCTAACTTCCCTAACATTTCCAACATATCATCACGCATATCACTTTAATATCAGTTAATTGTATTTAAACAACTTTAACTCTTCAGTAAGAAATCCTAATCTTGTTTTTTGTAATAGAATTTTTTTTTAATCTTTGATTACTTAACTTTATCATTAAGTTTATCTTCATCTAGTAAGTCACTCGAAATACTTGTATGTAATACACTCTCAGTATTTAATATGGCTTCAGAGGCATATTTTTCCTCCAATACAAAATACAACTTCAATTTCTGTGGTCACTTCTAGCCGAATCATTTCAATCATTTCCTTTTCCTCTAACCCTACCACTGCCATCCGTGTTGTTTTAAACTAACACCAAAGATAAATGCATATGAGAGCACTAAAGCTCGCACTGATGCAGAAGAAAGCTCAAAGAAGTGCTAACACTCGATGGATCATTAACTCCAATGCCTCCAATATAGGACACCATCAATCAAATACTCAAATTTAGAAAATTAATCTTAAAATATATGAGAAAACCTATAAACATAGTGAAATCCATCAAAATGAGGGTAGTGTCATTATGTATTTTAAATTCTATTTGCATACTAAAGAAAATCACGAACTAAATTTTCCTACAAAGATAACATCAATTCCAAATATAAGATAATCTTTGCTAGCTGATGAATATAAAAATCCTAACTGCCCTAACATTTCCAACATATCATCACTTTAATATCAATTAATTGTATTTAAGCAACTTCAACTCTTTTGTAAGAAATCTTAATCTTTTTTTGTAATAGAAATATTTTTTTATCTTTCATTACTTAATTTTATCGTTAAGTTTATCTTCATCTAGTAAGTCACTTGAAATACTTGTACACATTATACTCTCAGTATTTAATATGGTATCAGTGGCATATTTTTTCCTCCAATATAAAATACAACTTTAATTTCTGTGTTTACTTCTAGCCAAATCATTTCAATCGTTCCCATTTCCTCTAATCCTACCACTGCTCATTTGGGTTGTTTCAAAGTAACACCAAAGACAAATGCAGATGAGAGCACTAAATCTCCCACTGATGTAGAAGAAAGCTCAAAGAAGCGGTAACACTCAAGGAATCAACAACTCCATTGTCTCCAATATAGGACATTATCAATCAAATACACAAATTTAGGAAATTAATCATAAAGTATATGGGAAAACCTATAAACATAGTGAAATCCATCAAAGTGAGGATAGCGTCATTATGTATTTTTAATTCTTTTTGCATACTAAAGAAAATCACGAAGTAAATTTTCCTACAAAGACAACATCAATTCCAAATATAAGATAATCTTCGCTAGGTGATGAATATAAAAATCCTAACTACCCTAACATTTCTAACATATCATCACACATATCACTTTAATATCAGTTAATTGTATTTAAGCAACTTCAACTCTTCTGTAAGAAATCCTAATCTTGTTTTTTTGTATTAGAAATATTTTCTTATCTTTGATTACTTAACTTTATCATTAAGTTTATCTTCATCTAGTAAGTCACTCGAAATACTTGTACACAATATACTCTAAATATTTAATATGGTATTAGAGGCATATTTTTTCCTCCAATACAAAATACAACTTCAATTTCTTTGGTCACTTCTAGCCAAATCATTTCAATCATTCCCATTTCCTCTAATCTTACCATTGCTCATCCGTGTTGTTTCAAACTAACAGTAAAGATAAATGCAAATGAGAGCACTAAGCTCCCACTGATGTAGAAGAAGGCTTAAAGAAGTAGTAACACTCAAGGGACCAACAACTCCATTGTCTCCAATGCAGGACACTATCAATCAAATACTCAAATTTTGGAAATTATTCTTAAAGTATATGAGAAAACCTATAATCATAGTGAAATCCATCAAAGTGATGATAATGTCATTATGTATTTTTAATTCTTCAAAACATCTTTAACAAGATGTGAATCTTTCCAATAATTATATAAGAAAAATTATCACATACTTTCCCTTCACCAAAAAAAAAAAAAAACCTTATCACTAACATGTATAATTGACCTATTTGTGAGTTAGTCAACATTGAAATAACCGCAAGTACATGGTGTAGCTGTAGCTAGTACCAGCAAGTATAGGTCAATCTTACAAAGATAGTGAATACTAGTAATTATCCTTACCCTATTATTTAGCCTAAGGATTTATTTTAGGTTTTTAATGAAAAGAAACTAAAACTAAGGCAAGTAAAAATAATAGGTAAAATTTCATCCTAAATTAATTATGGTAGTTGAATTATTATTTGATTAATTACTTAATTTTATTTGATTGCTTTAATTTATGTTATTTATTCTCATTCAAATTATATTCTAGTACCTTAGACAAAGTTATGTTCATTTGGTTTTAATTATTTCCTTATGGGATCGACATCTTCAGTACTACAAGTTTACGATCCATATACTTGCAAATATTGGGAGTTTATTAAAGGTAAAACTTGCTCAACACCATTCTTTTGGTACCAGTTGCATACTAGTAATTGCCTGATAAGTGTAAATTGCATCATGTTTTAGGGCATAGTATGATATGTGTTTAGTCGTTAATTTGATTATTTAATATATGTTTAGGTTAGAATTGTGTTAGTTTGTTAATTATTTGTGTTTTAAGAGTTTTTATGGGTTAGTACAAGCTTTTGAGCTTAAAAATTATGCTTTTAAGCTTAAATAGTATTTCAGGGTCAATATCAAAGAATAGAGGAGTTTCGAACAAAACTTGGGACATAACACAGGCCTACAATCATGTAAGGCAGGCCACCATCATGACAGAAGCACCGAGATTGCCCCACGATCATGACAGAGAGCTTACTCAAAGGCCACGATGGTGGCCAACTTCAAGATAAACACAACGACACTTCTAGACTCAAGTTTTTTAGGGACTTTTCAATCTTTTCAGACCCCAAAAAAGACCCTAGGTTACCATAAATGGAAAAGCCTATAAGAAGAACAAATGTACGCAAAAAGGGTAGTATTTATTCAACAACATTTGGAAACCCTAAAGAGAGAAACAGGAAGAGAAAAAGGAAAAAGAAGTGATCTTGACATGCTTCCTAGATCAGGAGGTTTCTTTACACTGCTGCCTTCCCAGATCGTCCATTGTAAGTTTTTATTTCCATTTTGTTTCAATTTTATTTATGTATAAAGTTGGGATGGACTGTATGATGATAGGTGGTAGAATGATGAAGATATTCTAACTCTCCTTCAGGATTTTATTTTGATTTAATGTTATCCAAGTTGATTTTGTGTTATTTGAATTGGGTATTGTGATTCGTTGCATTTCTTGCATACTTCGGTAATAAATTGAGGGTGAACTAGATTAAAAAGATTGGATTAGATTAATGAGAGACCTATAACTAATCATTTGGTAATTGGGCAGAGAGAGATTCTATGACCCGATAGTTTATTAGAGTGCTTTAAATCTAATTAGGGCTATGAGTCTTTTGTTAATTGAGAGATTACAAATTTCATAATCCAATTAGGGTTTAATAGTTATAACTCAAGAGGGAGTAATCAGCCTAAGATCATCTAGAAATAACACCCCATTAACACACAATTGACTAGGTTAGCATTAATGATAGGTAAAATCTCCTTTCTCGTAACTTGGTAATTTCATTGGTTGATTTCCATTGTGATTGCTTGTTGCTCAATTGTTAATTTCTTCGTGTTTAATTTCTGATTTAATTGTTTGAATTCAATTATCATATTTACTCTTCATTGTATTATTTTATTTTCAGTTTTATATCTTTTTATACTTAGATTTTTAGGATTAGATTAGTCTCCTTCCTCGTGGGATCGACCTCTCTTATACTAGACCTATGATCCATACGTCTGTGGCATTGAAGGGCTAAATATTAAGATTTGACCAAACAAATCGATTGACAAAATTGAAGATCAACAAGTTTTTGGTGCCATTACTAGTGATGTGAGCAAGGTTGCACATAACAAATATATCAACAGGCACCGAGATCAACACGAAGCAAATCGAGATTTGTTGTTACCTCCTATCCCCCCATGTCGGACTGGGCTTAAAAGATTTAAGGCCACGTTAAATTCATTCATGGCTCCCATGGTTGATGGTCTCCGGAAGAATCAAAATTCTCGCTAGCAGCTTTAGTTTGTTAGTTTGAGCCAAGTTTTGATCCCAAACAGCCCTTGATAGGTGCATATGCTAGGCGTATACTCTAGCGCCTAGCAAACTAAATACTAAGCATGCCAGGCCAAGCATTGTTTTCCTATTGTTTTTTCTTTACGATTTAGGCAGTATTATTTTACCTATTTAGGCCTAAGATGTTGGCCCACTTTCAAGTTATTTTGGCAACTATAAATAGTTGCCTTGACATTAGTTTTAGGGTTAGAGTTTGGTAATTTGAGAGCTTTGTGAGGAATTTCTTCAAGTTCTTGTTGTTCCATGAACCCTAACTCTACTTATCAATTAATCTCAATTGTGGCCTATTGTTTTGGTTCAATTTTCTTAATTTACTACTTGGTCTCAGTTGCTTGGATAGTTGCAATCCTTGAGGTCTAGAAAAGTATCAAAAACCTTACATATCTTGTTTGTTTAAAAGCTATTGAATCATATCAAGATTAATCTCCTTCCATGTGCGCATCATCTTTGGTATTAGAGCATTGGTTTGGAGGAGAATTCTTATTCAACTCTATCGGAATTTAAGAAACCGTTGCCTATCACCATTTCATTATCATCGGTTCATCAATTCAGGTGTGAATTAACTTTTAGCCAAGGGTTTTGAATTATTCTTCTTGTTAATTTTGTTGAAACTTTTGGGTTATATTGAAAAAATAAATAAAAAAAAGTTCAAAAAAGATATGAAAAATGAAAAAATGAAAAAAAATCCAAAAAAGTTCCAAAAAAGACCTAAGAACTGAAAAAAAAATGCAAAACTGAAAGTGTTACTGTTGCGTTCAAGAATTAAACTATTTTGGGAAGTCTTACATGAAGGATTGGCAATTGAATTGGGTGAAATTTTTAACCTATCTTACGTGAACTTACTTTGAAAAGAGTTCTAAACTTGGTGCCATTGTTGGATTTCTTGATTGGAAGGAGTTAGGTTTTCTAAAGCACAACTTAAACGTTAAGGATTCGAGAGGAAAAAGGCAAGAGGATGAGATCATTAGAGTGGTCAAGACACACGAGGGGATTATTCTCAATTCTAGTGAAACACATGAGGGGTGTTTTGTGAGGTTATTTTGCTACTGACTTTTTCTTTGTGGCAACAATTTTCATTGGATGTATGTCTAATGATAGCATGAGAGGCCAATAATCAGGCGGGGCACAAGCAGCCACCTTGGTGGCGATCCAGCAGCTAACTAAGAGCCTAAACATTGCTCTTGTTGGAATTAGAGGCAAAATGGAGAGGAAGCCTGAGAGATTGTTATTTTGAGGCGTGGCGTACGCAAGGAGCCACGAATGGGATGCATCGGTCCTAGAAACTAACATGATTTGATTGTGTTAAAAGACTATGGATCTAATGACAAGGGGGATTATGTGAGACCACGAGGACGATATTAACAAGCTGATTTTAGGGATAGACAAGATAGTGATGTTAGGTCTATTAATATGCAAATTCCACCATTCAAAGGAAAGAATGATCCAAAGATCTACCTTGAATGGGAACGAAAGGTAGATATGACTTTTGAATGCCATAACTTTTCAAAGGAAAAGAAGGTAAAACTCGCAGCTAATGAATTTTTTCATTATGCAATAATTTGGTGGGATCAATTGGTGATTTCTAGGAGAAGAAATAGGGAGGAACTCATGAGCACTTGGGATGAAATGAAAGCGATCATGAAGAAGTAGTAAGTTCCATCTTATTACTACCGAGAGATGTATCAAAGGCTTTGACGCCTAACACATGGGAATCGAACTGTGGATGAATATCATAAGGAGATGGAGATCACAATGATAAGGGCTAATTATGAGGAGGACCCCGAGGCCATAATGGCTCGAGTTTTTAGTGGCTTAAACAGAGAAATAGTCAACATAGTTGATTTGCACAACTACACCGACCTTGAGGAGATGGTGAATATGGCAATGAACGATGAGAGGTAACTTAAGTCTGGTGGGACAGCAAAGAGTGGGACGAGTTCTACTTCAAATTGGAACTCAAATTGACCACAAAAGGAGGAGAATTCGAAAGGAAAGGGGCTAGAATCCAAGAATCCAAACCAAACTCTTCTGGAAACTAAAGATACATCTAATACCCCTAACACTCAAGCTTCTTCTAGAAAACATTCTTCAATTAAATGCTTTCGATGTTTGGAACTGGGCATGTTGCCTCCTAATGTCCGAATAAGAGGGCTATGGTTTTGAGATATGACGGGTTGATTGAATTCGAGGATGACAAGAATGTTTTAAGGATGACATTTTAGAGGGAGAGGAAGATGAAACTTGTATGGAACGGGCTGTTAAAGGAAAAACTCTCGTGATTAGTAGGGCGCTTAGTGTTCACCATCGAACTGAAATGTTAGACCAATGAGAGAACTTATTCCATATGTGATGTTTGGTTGGTGACAAAGTTTGTAGCTTGATCATTGATGGAGGGAGTTGCACCAATGTTCCTAGTTTAGATATGGTTAGAAAATTGGGGCTAACAGTTCTAAAGCATCCAGAAACATACCATTTGCAGTGGTTCAATGATAGTGGGGAAGTTAGCATGACTAAATAAGTGCAACTAGCTTTCTCCATTGAACGATATGAGGACGAGGTTTTTTGTGATGTAGTACCTATACAAGCTAGTCATGTTCTACTTAGAAGACCGTGGCAATTTAATCGTCATGCTAACCATGACAGATACACTAACAAGTACTCATTCAAGTTCAAAGGGAAGAATTTCATTCTTGAACCAATGACTTCACGAGAAATTTACTTGGACCAGATTTAAGCCTTGAAAGGAAATTTGGGTTTAGGTAGTGAGGAGAAAAAATTAAAGAGGGACAAGAAGATGAAAAGAAAGGAGATAATGGCTCATCAGAGAGAGAAAACATAAGTTAGTAAAAGAATGAGAGATGTACAAGAGAGAAAAGTGTAAGGAGGGAAAACAAGAGAGAACTGAGAGAAAAGAAGGTAAGCTTGTATGCATGTGAAAAGGACTTAAAAAGAGCATATGGAGCGAAGAGAGTGTTGATTGTGATTAGACATAAGGATTGTTTTCTTTTAGATACTAACCCTATTGATGAATCTTTGCCTAGTGTTTTTAAGTATCTTTTGTAGGAATATGAGGATGTTTTCCCAAAGGAAATGCCAAAAGGGTTGCCTCCATTACGAGGTATAGAGCTTCAAAATGACTTTATCCCAAGAGCACAAATTTTGAATAGGCCAGCTTATAGGAGTAATCTAGAGGAAACGAAGGAGCTTCAACAATAAGTAGATGAATTGTTTGCAAAGGGGCACATGTATGAAAGTCTTAGTCCTTGTGTTGTTCCAGTTCTATTGGTACTGAAGAAGGATGGATCTTATCGCATATGTATAGACTGTCAAGCTTTCAATAAGATCATGGTAAAGTATTGACATCCTATTCTTTGACTTGATGATATGTTGTATGAGTCGCATGGTGCATGTGTTTTTACAAAAATTGATCTGAAAAGTGGTTATCATAAAATTCGTATGAAACTCGGGGATGAATGGAAAGCTACATTTAAGACTAAATACAGTTTATATGAGTGGTTAGTTATGCCATTTGATTTATCTAATGCACTGAGTACCTTCATGAGATTAATGAACCATGTCTTGTGTGATTACTTGGGTAAATTTGTTGTTGTCTATTTTGATGATATATTTGTGTATAGCATTACTTTGAATGATCATGTGGAGCATATGTGTTGTGTGCTTGATACTTTGAGACGTGAGAAGTTGTTTGCAAACCTTAAGAAGTGTATTTTTTGCGTTGATAAATTGATATTCTTGGAGTTTGTTGTGAGCTCGAAGGGGATTAAGGTAGATGAGGAGAAGGTGAAGACCATTCGAGATTGGCTAACTGTTGGGACCCGATCTCTGAACCGGATCCCAACCGGAGAAACAGAAGACGGAGACAAAAACGAAGCAGCTAAATGCTAATCAAAAGCAAATGCGTACAGAAACAAACGAAAGTAAGCGAATTCGAACAACAAAGCGAATCAAAAGAAAGCGAGCAAATACGAATCGGATAACATAGAGAAACAAATACGAAGTAGAATCGAATACGAATTGAAAACAAATCGAATATGAGACAAACAAAGGCGGATTCGACATCCGAAAATAGCACTCTTTAGAAAGAAAACGTCGCGTTGAAAACCTTAGACACTACTCATCTAATCCGGTATAAATTTTTTTTCTTTTCTTTATTCATTAGTCAAACTCATACAAGGCAATCTTTCGAGGAAATTTTCCTCAATCAAATTCTCAAATCATACAAAATTCATATATAAACAAACAAATCCCAAAATTCATCCTTATACCAATTTTATCAAAATTTCGGCAACATAACGGCTGCATTTTCAACAACCCAAACTTGCAAATGGCTTAAAACGCAGTTCTATATTTTCAAACACAACTCAGAACCATCGGACACTCCGTCCGGAAATTCAGCATAAACAAACACACTCCTATTTCTAAAACACTTCAATAAATTTCAATCCACAAAAATCCAAAATCAGAACTCAATTCCATTCATATACAAACCCATTCATATTCATCTTAATTTCACTATACAAAAATCATAAATCAGTCTAAACCCAGATCAAGCATATTCATATCCCATAATCATACACAAATATATATAACTTAAAATCCATACATAAATTCATAATCCAAGTTCTTATACAAATTCATAAATCATTTACATCATCCCAAACTAAATGCATCCCTAACTAAAGAGTGGCATTTTCCGGCCACAAATACAACATCAATTTTCATAATTCAAAATACAAAGATACAACAATCTCCACAATACGCAACATAAGCTTTACAATCCCGCTTAACATAAGTACGAACAGACG
>JAOSBK010000123.1:0-11454 GCA_027568895.1 Erythroxylum shatona | reverse complement strand
AAAGTAGTTTTTTTCCTTTTCTTCTTTTTTTACTCAAGAATTAATATAGTAAATACTAGTGAATTTATTATTATTATCATCTTAAATTATATCTAAATATATGATAGATTTTTTTGGGTGTTTCAGGTTCAGGTTTAAACCTATAACCGTAAGTTAGAAACCTGAACCTGATTTTTTAAGTTCGGTTAACCTTATTTACATGTTCGGTTCATACGGTTCAGGTCCGATTCACATATTCACGGGTTGTTTTAAACACCCCTAATTCTATCCATCTTTCAAATAACATTTCACTACATTACATTATAATCCTTCCATCCCTGTCAAACAACTTTTTACTATATTACATTCCATTCTATTATAACCCGTTTCGTTGCACTCCATTTCGTTCAATTCCATTCCATTAATTGACATCCAACCAGGGCCTTAGTCTTTAGATAGTAGATTTCAAACATTTCGTGCCTAATTTTTTATTTATTTAAATTTTAATTTAAATATTTTGTAAATAATAATTTATTTTTAACGCTGACAATAAATGTAAATTATATTGTAATGTTTTCCCGCAATATAAATTTAACTCATAACGTTCTTATATAAATCCTAACATTTAAAGTAAATTATGTAGATAAAAAAATTTATCTAAAGCATATTGATTATGTATTGAATTTATAAAACAAGAAAAAATCATCTACAAAAAAGAATTTCAATAGATAAAGTATTTTTCCTTTATAATGATAATTAAACTTCCATTCTTATTCAATGTTCTTATCCCTTACTCGATTGAGAGCTTCAATACATATAGTAAAGATATGGGGAGAGGATGATATCCTTAACTTTATTAAAGAGTTGAGTAAGTTCTTTATTGACAAAAACACTAAAAGATATTGTTAACATATATTGCTATAACCATCTAATGAAAGAAGAGGGAAGTCCAAAAGCTTTTAAGATGTTAAAGATGAAGCTTCAAACTAACTAAATCAAAAGCTATAGAAAAATATATTTTCAAAGTACAACTTTTGATATATTTCTTCTTACGGTAATTCTTGAAAATTTCTAATTTAATAAGATATTGGCCCCTATATTATGATAGCTAAGGGGTAAACAATTGTCAAAATGATTAAAGAAAGAATGTCTGATAGCTAAGGGGTAAACAATTGTCAAAACTATTGAAGAAATTAACTAATCGGTATGCATATATACACATTGACTTGCATATTAACTTACCGCTAGAGTATGTAGACTTTTTGAGTAAAGACAAGCGTAGTTGATATCTTTCATTATAACATTCATTCATTTATACTTCTCTTGACTTTCAATGATAAAGATATCCTCTATGTTTCAATCAGTCAATTCTTTAATATGTACCTCCTTTAAATCAATATTGCTCACCATTGATCTTGACATGTTCGTTTTATATGATTGTTTTAATATATCCCGCTTTTTAAACTGTGAACAGTTTTTGCTTGGTTGTAGGAACTCATTTGTTGGCAATATTTCTAATTTGAAGGAGATTGAAGAGAAGCTTTAGTAGGTATTTAAATGACATTCATTTCCTTTTATTTTTGACAATGTCAACAATGATTTTCCACATATTTTAATCAAATTTTTATCAATTTCTATATTTTTCATTCTAACCTCGTCATCATCTTCCTTCACGTACTTCAGAAAGAGAGTCTTCCCGTATATACGAGATGATCAAGTATCCATTACGAGCATGTAGAGAGACTTGCAAGTATCTAAACTTTACACTTATGTTCTAATTATTTTATTTTGTTGTATTTCAATTTAAATTGATGTGTGAATATTGGAATAAAAATATGTGTATTGTGGATAATGATAATGGTATAAATGTTTGGTGCCATATATGACTATGTTGAACTATTTTCTTTGTTCAACATGAGATAAATATCATAAAAATAGAGGAAACTCTGCCGAAATTTTTACAAATTATAGTTCATTTATAACATTATACTCTTATGCATGAAAAGTCTATGGGCATGAGGCATACACTCCGTCAGGTCTTTTTACACACTCATACAAAGAAGCATGATGGTGTGACATTCGTCAACACTCGATGTAGAGAACTTCATGTATGTAAAATTTATGCTTTAATATTAATTCTTAATAATTATCACTTACTAATATAAACATTGTCTCCTAATATGATCAAATACAAGAAATCATTCAACGATGGTCTCAACACAAACAAGCTGTTGATGAGAGTCAGACATATCTTGATGCAGTGGATAGTAGGGATCGTTGTGGAAGGATCTTCGAGCATTCATTTGTGAACACATGTTATTCGCAATCCTCCACATCTAGTACAACAACATCTAGTAGACGGTGGCAAACTAATAAAGTCAATCAACTTCGAACTACAGTGGAGACATTGATGGACTACATAGCTCAGCTGAGACATGAGGTGGATGGGTTGAAGGCAAGAGGTAGCACCTCAAAGTACTCGCGGTCACCAGGACAACAAGATTGTTATAGTCATTTGCTTTAAATTACAAAGATTTATTATGTACACTATAATATTTTTATTATCAATTAAGATAATTTTAATTTTATACCATCAATCAACTTTCTGTTTAAACAAATTAAATATATAAACAAATCAACATATTATGTAAAGATAATTCATAATTGTTGAAATTATGCATTAATCATAAGATCGTGAAACAAAATTTAATGTCAGGATTAATTTAAAAAAATTTTAAATTTCCTTTACCTACGAAAAATAAAAGTTCATCGGTAAAATACAATATATTTACCGACGAAAGACTACAAACCGTTGATAAAATACAAACTATTTACCGACAGTAACTTTTTGTTCTGTCGGTAATATTGACAGCCCTTGCCAATTTTACTGTCAGGTTAATCATAACCGTCGGAAATATTACCGACGAAATAACCAATACTGTCAGAAAATATTTCGATGAAAAGGAATTTCTTGATTATTTATGATGTTTAAATTGTTGTTTGAAAGCTATCTTCATTGATTGATGTCTTAATTAATTAATTTGATGAGATTGTTTTATCTATGTATAATTGGCCATAATTTCAAATTATTCAAACTGTCATAAATTTTATCAAAATCAAAATCAAAATAAATATCTTTATTAATCAAAATAAAAATATTTATTCGACATGTGGCCAAAATCTAGCCAATCATTTGCCATCCTTACTTATAAAATATAGACATATACAAACTAAGTTAAGTTTAATTAAAATTTAGCCATGAGTTTATATTTTTAAAAATTTTAATAATTATAAAATATAAATAAATTGCACAATCATTTATTTAATAAAAATTAATATACTATATAGAATAATCATTATTTACTAATTAACCTCAGATTTCACATTTTAGCGAGATTTTTACTGAGTGGTGTTATTGTTGAACTATCTACTAATTAAACGAAAAATTATTATAAAATTTCACAATAAGATCAAACTTAAATTCAATACTTATATTATAATTTTATGAATTTGATTCTTAAAATTTAAATATATTTATTGTATGTCATTTTTTCCCTTAAATTTGTATAATATCAGTTAGTTAGTTTGATAATAAGATAATCACTCATATATTAAAAGTTATAATTTAGGTGTCTTTTGTCCATATTTTACATTTGATAAAAAACTTTTCTTTTAAATTACAATTATTTTTATTAACTTTCATGAATTGAATGATTACATCTAACAGCAGAGATAATTTTGTGATCTTTTTAATAAATTTACAAAGGAGTGATGTCTAAATAATTAGTTATTTAAAATTATATAAACAAAATGTTGAATAATTATTTTATACAAATGGTCCCGCGGATCGAGTCCAATCCACGTGCGATGCACGCCCTATAAGCGTAGGGCAGATATGCCCGCTTCGTCTTTTCGAGTGTGGAATCGCTCAGGCGCCCCATACCCCGGCCCGATAGTAATATATAGTCGATTTTATTATAATTAAATATCGATTGATATCGACTTCACGTTTGTCCGATTTTTAAATCACATGCTCCGTCTCTGGCCTCATCCTCATCCTCATCCTCAATCCCAACATACAAAACTGGAACTGGACCCCTTCTGTGGAAGATTATGGCTCACATCAAGACAGTAGGTGTTGTGGGTGCCGGTCAGATGGGGTCGGGAATCGCTCAACTCGCTGCCGCACACGGCTTCGACACCTGGTTGGTTGATACCAACCCGGAGGCTCTCACCAGTGCCGAGGAACTCATCACAAATAACATCCACCGTTTGGTCTCCAAGGGCCACCTTTCTCAGGTAAATACGATAATTAGAACCTTCAAGACTCGGATATAGTCAGATAATAATGAAATTCTTGGAAGATTTGGGACTTGCGAAACTTGATAGGATCCACTTTTTCGGTGAAGTGAAGTGTTTTCCTTCGGCGGCTTCCTTTTGCATCGCGGAATCTTTCTGATTTGCTTAATGAGTTCACTCTGACTCTGAGAGTACGAGTCAGGCTGAGTGGACATATGCGATAAATATGTCAATATGTATTGGGCTTTGCTCCTGTTTGTGATGATTTTATTTGTCTTTATTTAATCCTAGGTAGCTACGGTTTCACAGAGATGGGTCCGAGTATAGTATGAATTTTAGGCTAACGCAATGGACAGTAGCCCATCCCTTTACTCCAAACCATGCGACATCAAGGGGGGAGTTTAGGCTAGAAACTTCTTAGGGGTGTGGGTTTTGGATTTGTTTCTCTTAGATGCACTGCATGATGATGAACTGACTCTGATTCAAATACTTTGTTAGATTATACTTGTGATGGCTTGAACCATTGTCTTGTGAAAAATGGTAGAAAGTGGCTCTATGCATTTGTTGGAAGTTTTGCAAGTCGACGTAAGCAAGGAGATGTGGTTAGCAACACACTATGATGATTTTCTTACCCGTACTGCTATAAGTCTTCCAGTTGTAAGTCAGAATGCTTTACATGTGAGCCTTGCAAGAAAGATATATTGGAACTTGTAAGGAAATTGAAACCTTTTGTTTGCAAACATAGTAAGTGCTTTATACTGAATTATGAAAGAACAGGTGCTGGTTACAGAAATAAACCTCAAGTGATTTGATTTCGTTCATTGACTTCCATAATTATGTGATCCGACTTGACAGGCGGATGGTGATGGTGCTTTGAGCCAACTAAAATATTCCTCAAATGTACAAGAATTATCTTCTGCAGATATTATCATCGAAGCTATTCTAGAATCCGAAGACGTGAAAAAGACGTTGTTTCTGGAATTGGATAAGATAGCAAAATGCTCTACAATTTTAGCATCCAATACAAGTTCCATCTCCATTACTCGTCTAGCATCTGCAACTAGCAGACCTATCAAGGTTATTGTTAGAACTTCTGAAGAGAAGACTTCTTTCTATTAATATAGAATGACATTTGAAGATTCTGATAATGATTGGGTGGAAGAAATATCTCTCCAGGTTATTGGCATGCATTTTATGAATCCTCCTCCTATAATGAAATTAGTTGAGATTGTTCGTGGTGCTAATACATCGGATGAAACGTTTTACGCAACCAAGGCCTTGGCGGAGAGGTAAGTGAGTTGTATTCTTCTTCTAAATTTTATTTTGTTTAAAGTTGCTTCAAGAAATCAATGTATGTCTTCAGAGGACAGCTCACTTGATGATCTTCTATTCTCATTAACACGATGTTGGAGGAGCATTAGATGATTTCTAAGACCCACTGGCCTCCTTACTCCTAGTGACCCAAATACATATGCTTTTCCTTCTCTACTGGCTGATGCTCAGTGCTGAGAAACACTACCTGGCCTGACAGATCAACCTGGAAAACCGAGGACCTGTAGCACAAACCAGGATTGGACTCCCGTAAAACATTCTGGACTGGTCAATCTGAAAACTGGGTTGAACTGGCAAGCTGGTGAATTCTGGACTGTTCTTTTCAAAATTTTAAGATTTTCATATCTAAATCTGGGTCTACCTTTCTTAAGCTCCAGTCTGCGTAGACCAGGTCAACTTCCCAGTCAAGCTTGACAATGTTGCTGATACCTCATGGTCCTTCCAATAATTTCCCCTCTAATGTGGACCTATTTTGTGCTTTGATTAGTACTAGCCGCCAATCATTGAACTATTTAGTATATTAACTTGAGCAGTACTTTTTCAGGTTTGGCAAGACAGTAATATGCTCTAAAGACTTTGCTGGCTTCGTTGTAAATCGGATCTTAATGCCTATGATAAACGAAGCGTTCTATGCACTTTATACAGGAGTGGCAAGTAAGGAGGACATTGATACAGGAATGAAGCTTGGAACAAACCATCCAATGGGTCCTTTAGAGCTTGCAGATTTCATTGGATTGGATATATGCATGTCAATTTTGAAAGTTCTTCACAGTGGCTTGGGAGACAATAAGTACGCTCCTTGCCCACTTCTAGTGCAATATGTTGATGCAGGACGCCATGGACGAAAACGTGGCGTAGGAGTATATGATTATCGGAAATCATCTCAGAAAGGGAAAACACCATCTAAACTTTAAAAAGTGGTGCGAGTTCTTGACGAAATGATACATACATCCTGCAATTCATGTAATGTAACAGCTATCTTAACACCTGGCTTATGATGAGATACCATTGTCAATGTTAAACTCTATTTTTCCGCCTCCTCCCTTGTAATCAGTAATAAAGCAGAGGAAAGGAACCCCTTTGGTTGCCCTTGTATTTTTCACTTTTTAGAGTTTAACTGGTATATCGAATATATAATGGTCGTCGACTACTTTGACGATTGTCTGAATCAGTTACATCTGTAGCCTAATTCGCATTTCAGACACCGAATCGCCTTGCTTTATTCTTATGTATTTGCTTTCGTAAAAGTGGCCTGGCAATGTCCGAACACTATTTTAAAGTAAGCTATACAGCATGCACCAATGCAAATGGTTTGTAATAGGTATCTCATAATCATTCATAATAAAAGGTATGTTTCTTTTTCCACTCTCTCAAACGGATTTAGTCTCGTTGCCTTCTTTCCACCCATATGCTGTCCTTTAAAACGGAAAACAAAGATAGAGAAATGAAAAAGAAGATCAAAACCATTTCCTATACTAGAAGAAGAAACCAGCCTTTAACAACTGTATGATTAACCGCATATACTTATGTAAAACTTACGTTCCCGATTGCGTGCCAGCCTGGAACGTCTTTATCCGACAAATAATGGACCGATACAATCGATTTCAAGATATAAGTGGCCAAAGGAGCAATCAATTTCAAACGCTCATGATGTCGGATGTCCCCACTGGAAGTCACCCTTTTCCTTATCGTTCTAAAGCTGGCTTTATTAGGTAGGCAAATTCTTCATTGAAAGTGACTGAATTGGAATCCGATGTGTGAATTGAAAGTCACATGATAAAAGAAGCTAACATTATTAGATAAAAAAGAGACACTAGAAAGGCTTTTTACTACATAAAGGAGTTTTCTTTTGGATTGTTTTGAGAGCAGGTAGAAGCAATGAAGTTCTTGTTTCAGTGCCCTTGTTGCTCATGTTTCTGCTTCATGAAGCCCAAGAAGGGAAAACCAAGAGTGAAGGAGGCCAAGGAGGAGGCAAAGAAGGAAGAGAAGAAAGAAAAATGAGTGAAATCACATTGCTGGTGCAAAACTGATAAAATCTACTTCCATGTGATTTTCTTTTTCTTTAATTTTTCATTTATAGATAGTACTCGTGTAAATTTCTTGCAGCATGCTGTTCTTTCTTCTAAACCATACTCGAGGCTTCTGTTTCTAATTGCCATGTAAGGGAAGTAACCACTTTGGCAAAATAAATGTAATCTTTCTGATTATGTTGCTCCAGTGCTTGCATAGTTTAAGATCATATCCAAAATAAGAAACTATGGGAAGATGGCATCTTCCATAAAAGGAATATAGGTGAGTTCGTGACCGTTTAAAGACAATTAGTTTAACAAAGTGTGAAGTTTATATAACAATGCCAGTCTGCCTAGTTTCACCTAAGCTCTTTGTAGATTGTGCAACTAATGTCTGGCTTGTTCTGAAGGCAACTGTCTATAACTTGAAGCTTTTATGATCCTGAACCTTTTGTTTCTCAATAATTAGCTGCGTAGACTAAATAACCGTAAGAAAACTGCTGTTTAATCCTGTTGATGGCTAACATGCTATATGCTGGTCCATGGACTATAGTTGCATTGTTAGATGTTCTTCAAGGCAAGCAAAATCAAATTCTTATTGTAAGATGGACATGGAAGAACACGAAAGGCAGTTTGTTTTTCCAGAAGAAATGTTGATATTTATCTTTTTTCCTGAATTGCCTTCTGGTTGAAGTGTCATTTTGCACAAGTTGAAATGGAAATGGAGCGTGAGGGTGTTCAACAAAGGTTAAACATGACGGAATTCCTTGAGTGGGTCGTTGAAATGGAAATGGAGCGTGAGGGTGTTCAGCAAAGGTTAAACATGACGGAATTCCTTGAGTGGGCCACTGTAGATAACGACCTCAAAAGTTGTCTAAAAGTCAATCGTAACCCCAAGCCGCAGGTAAGTGTAAAGAATGACAAAATAAAATAGATGAAATTGCTGCTCAATCAGCACACAGAACTCATTAATCTGATGTGTTTAAATACAAGAAGATTGAACTGACATTTGAGAAAAAATTGCATAAATCTTAATTACAAATTAACAACTTATTTGAACTTAATAAAATCCCTTGATTTAAGAAACAATACAGAAATTTGAAAAAACTAACAAAACAATAAAATTAGTTGCAACTCCTCCACAAAATCAGCTAAGAAAGTCTCAATATCTCTTGCTTCGTAAATCTTCGAACCTGCTCTTAGGAAGTGCTTTAGTCAGAATATCAGCAATTTGCATTTTTGAAATACAATACTGCAGCTTAATCTCTTGATTCTTCTCTGCTTCTCTAATAGAATGAAACTTGACTTTAATGTGCTTAGTTCTGCCATGATGAACAGGGTTATTTGCAATAGCAATAGCAGATTTGTTATCACACATGATCAAAGTAGGTTCAACTTGCTCTTCCCCTAAATCAGCCATTAATTTCCCAAGCCAAATGGCTTGATTTGCTACAATAGCAGTTGATATATACTCAAACTCTACAATTGACTGAGCCACAACTTCTTGTTTTTTAGAGTTCCATGAAAAAGGACCAGAACCAAAAGAGAAGACATATCCTGAAGTACTTTTACAATCCTCTAAACTTCCAACCCAATCACTATCAACATATCCCTGCAATCTTCCATTAGTTTGTGTCTCAAACAAAACACCAAAGTCAGTTGTACCTTTAACATAGCGCAGCACCCTTCTAGCAGCATTAAGGTGAGCTTGACTCGGTGTATGCATAAATTGGGATAAAAGACTAGCTGAAAACATAAGATCAAGTTGTGTAGCTGTCAAATAAAGGAAGCTACCAATCAAACTTCTATAAACAGTAGAATCCACCCTATCTTCTCCATCATTTAAAGTTAATTTTTCATTATGGACTAGTGGAGTTGCAACAGATTACCTTGTTCCAGCTGAAATTTTTTGAGGATATCCTAAGCATATTTTCTTTGAGTAAGGAAAATACCTTTTTCCATTCGATAAACCTCCATCCCTAAAAAATATGTCATCAGCCCCAAATCTGACATCTCAAACTCTTGTTGCATTTCTTTTTTGAAAATTTTCAAATGATGAAAATTACTCCCTGTTAATAGCATGTCATCCACGTACAAGGATAAAATCAAATTTTCACCATCTTCAAATTTTTTAACGTACAAGGTTGCTTCATTATCACTCTGACAAAATCCTTGTTGAATTAGGTGAGAGTCAATCATAGCATACCAGGCTCTAGGGGCCTGCTTCAACCCGTATAATGCCTTTTTTAACTTATACACTTTCCCTTCTTGGCCTGCAACTTCAAAACCTTGAGGCTGGTGCACATAAATCTCCTCCTCAAGAATTCCATTTAGAAAGGCAGACTTGACGTCTAAATGAAATACACTCCAACCATTTTTTGCAGCAAAAGCAATTAACATTCTGATAGTATCATGTCGTGCCACCGGTGCAAAAGTATCGCCATAGTCTACTCCGTCCATTTGTGCGTATCCCTTAACTACTAATCTGGCCTTGTGTTTGAAAATAGAATTATCCGAGTTTAATTTAGTTCTATAAACCCATTTAACTCCAATAACATTCTTACCTTTCGGCTTAGTGGTGAGCTCCCAAGTTTGATTCTTCTCAATCATTGCAGTTTCTTCCTTCATTGAGTTTTGTCATATTTCACATTTGGAAGCCTAAAAAAAATCAATTGGATCTTAAACAACCGTATTGCACCTTTCATATATTTCTGAAAGAGTTTTTGTCTTCAAAACTGGAGAATCTGGTTCTGAGTCAAAATTTTCACCATTATTCGCAGCGGACACATTTGGTTCTTTCTTGAAGATAGAAACTTGAGGGAAAAAATAAGATTTCTTCTCAACTAAACCCTTCTCCCAATTCCAAAAAGCACATTCATCCACCTCAACATCTCTACAAACTATAATATCTTTTTTTTGCACATTATAGACACGGTATCCCTTAGACTGGGCTGCATAGCCTAAGAAAATACCCAAATATGCCTTTCCATCCAATTTGCTTCTTTTTGCAGCTGGCACATGAACATAGCACACTGAACCGAAAACTTTTAGGTGCTTTACGGATGGTTTTGAATCGAACCAAGCTTCATAAGGTGTCATACCTTCCACAGATCTTGTTGTGAGTCTGTTTAGAAGATATACGGTTGTATTCACAGCTTCAGCCCATAAATTCTTAGGCAAATTCTTCTCAATCAACAAGCAACTGGCCATCTCCATGACGATTCTATTTTTCCTCTCCGAGACACCATTTTGTTGTGGTGAGTAAGGTGTCGTCAATTGATGATTGATACCAACAGCTTCAAAAAATTTCTGAAATTCACCAGAGTTGTATTCCATGCCATTGTCCGATCTCAAAATCTTGATATTGCAGCCACTTTTATTTTCTACAAAAGCCTTGAATTTCTTGAAAATAGAGAAAACATAGGATTTTTTATTCATGAAATACACCTAAACCATTCGTGTGAGATCATTAATGAATAAGATAAAATATTTGCTTCCATTAAAAGATTGAATGCTCATAGGACCACATACGTCTGTATGGGCTAACTCTAATTTGGTGGTTGCTCTCCAAGCCTTCTTGCAAGAAAAAGCCTTTTTATGCATCTTATCGTTTTGACAACACTCACAAACATCATCACGTACTGAAATTTCAGACATACCCAACACCATATTATTATCTTCGATAAACTTTAAAGATTTCTAATTATAATGGCCAAACCTTCTATGCCATAACAAAGTTTCATCAGTTTTAATACTATAAGCATGTTGCTTGGCCATGTTAAAATCCAATGGAAAACTATCATCTACCATTCCCACATTTGCAATCTCACATCCA
>JAOSBK010000121.1:0-16193 GCA_027568895.1 Erythroxylum shatona | reverse complement strand
TCATCTTATTTCTTCTCCCAACCAATGCTTATTTCATTACATTTTGATATTATTTATTATTTAACTATGACGTAAAATTTTGCCCTGCGTTTAAATTCAGTGGGCATTTTCACTGCGCATTTGTGCAGAGTTAACCTGCTAGTCCTTATTTAATAGAGAGACTTGTTTCGATAAACTCAGTTATGACCTTTTCACGTAAATGAATAAAAGTACAATCACTCTCAAAATTTCTAATAACCCATGACTTAAGACTCAAATCCTAACAAACTGACCCAAAGTTAACGTTTTCCCCCAACCTACTCCTCCCCTACTTTTTTGTTTTCTGTCTCCCACGAAAGTGCATAGATTATAACTACGGTCATACGCATGTATAATTAAAGTGCCTGCAAATTCAACCACTCCAAAAGACATAGTCGAGGATGTTGCTATTGTTAGACTATTTAATGTTCCATATGACTTATAATTTTGAGTTCCATGAAAAGCACCTAAGATAATAGTTATTGGATATTAAAAAATGGATCTGAAATAGGTCAAATACCCTTTTTCTCTCTCTTCCAATTACCAAATGACATGTCGGTTAGTGATGCTATATAAGTTTAAAAACTTATTGAATAGAGATTCTAAACCATTGAGGAAACACATTAAAGGAAGAAGAAGAGAGGAAATCAACATCTTACGAAAAAAACAATCATGGATACAGGTACACAAAACTCAATCAATCCATAAATGTCTTACAATTAGTATCAAAGCAAGGTATTGCATAATTTGTTATCTGCCATGTATCATTTCAGTATAATTGTGTTATATGTTCGTTTGGTGTTTTTTGTATTTGTAATGGCATTAGTTTCTTCGTTGCACTACCATGAAAGGAACACAGAAATAGACAAACATACATAGTAATGCAAGTTTTCATGATTTTTGTTTTAATGGTTTTTAGATATTAAATTGAACTTCATGCGTAGTGCGTTATCAACATAAATGGTTTTGGATGGACAGAAATTCCAGAAACGAAAATGAATGTTCAGTGTTGATATGTAATGTGTATGGCTTAGAGTAAGAGACATACACATTAGAGAGAATCGAAAATCCCAAACCAAACGAAACCATCCTTTGTTATTATATTGCCATGCTTGGAAAGGTAAGGTTTGGGATAGTTTTCGGAAACCATCCTTTTGTGATTATGGTATGAAGAAGACTTCATGAAAGAAAGAAGTTAACTTTAAAAAAAAAAACAAAAGTGTCGAAGGAAGACGGTGGTGCAGCGTCTAGCACGTGCACTTCGATGCTTCTAGTTTTTTTTAATATATTTTGTAATGGGTTTTCTTTCATACCTCAAGCCAATGATTTGTGTTTCATGGATTTTCCCTAATCTAAACCATCACAACGTCATTCTTCCATAAGTTGGTTTCCTCATACCAACTCATGAACATGTTGTTTTGTTTTGTTTGTTTCCTTTTCCTTTCCACCATTAAAACCAAGTATCAATTTTTTGAAAATGCCTGGGCATAGAAGAACATAACAAAACCACAGTCTAGAAACACAACAAATATTCTCATAAACATGAAGCAAACCTTTTTTTTTTATCTTTTCTCAACAATAATAGTTCAAGAACATTACGTTAATATTCAACCTTTAGTTTCAACAATCATACATTCATGACCATTATATTTCGCTTAAACAGTAAGAATGTTACGAATTTTCAAAAATCATCAAACCGAAAAGCATCAAAACATGCGGTTTTTCTGTATCAATGTCATATATTACACTCAACATATAATAGGAAAATTTAATTCCAACTATTACATAATATAAAATATTCAGAGTACCAAAGAAATATATAATATGGCACTAATTTTCAAATTTCTATTATGTATAGGAAATAGATCAATTATGAATTAAATAATCCATTATATTCCACCAAAACATTATTTTTACTTAGGGTTAAAGTCCATAAATATTTACTAATCCTATGTTGTCCTTTAATGGCCCAAAGGCCCAAAAAAATGATTTTTGGGCTTGGAAGCCCGTCTGACACGTGTAGCACGCACGCTAGCGTCTGCCCACGTAGATGCAGCGTTTATTAGTTTGTTTGCCTTAGGCAATGGCTTGATCAAGTTCAATGGTCTGAACTACGTGGATTGGTCCGAACAAATCCAGTTCCAACTGGGTGTAATGGATTTGGACTTGGCGATAGTTTCAAAGATAAGGCCTGCAGCCATAATTAAGACTAGTTCTGAAGCTGACAAGTCTTATTATGAGGCTTGGGAATTGTCTAACAGGTTGAGTTTGAATTTAATGCGAATGACAATCGCAGAAAATGTAAAGTCGTCAATGCTTAAAACGGACAATGCAAAGGAGTTCATGTTGAAGCTTAAAGAATACTCTCGATCTAATATAGCTGACAAGTCCATAGTAGGGACCTTAAAGAGTGAGCTGACGACCAAAAAGTTTAATTGGTCACAGACCATTCATGATCATGTAACTCATATGTCAAACCTAGCTGCAAAGCTGAAATCTATGGATATAGATGTGAGTGAGTCCTTTCTGGTACAGTTCATTATCAACTCCCTTCCTCTAGAGTTTGGCCAGTTTCAAGTGAATTATAACACCATTAAGGAAAAATGGAACCTTCATGAAATAAAGGCCATATTGGTTCAGGAGGAAGGGAGATTGAAGAAAATAAAGAAACACTTCGTTCATCTCACATTTCATCAGGGAGCTAATAGTAGCAAAAACAAATCAGTAAGGAAAGGCAAAGACAAAGACAAAGAACAAAGGCAAAGATAAGGACAAAGCTCTTAGAAAAGTTAATGAGGGCCAAATTAACAAAGATAAGGGGTGCCACTTCTACAAGAAACCTGGTCATTTCAGGAAAGATTGTCCTAAAAGAAAGGCTTGGTTCGAAAAGAAAGGAACATACTATTTCTTAGTATGTTTTGAATCAAATCTTATTGAAGTGCCTAATAATACTTGGTGGTTAGATTCTGGTGCAACTACTCATGTGTCACATGTTAAACAGGGATTCCTTTCAATCCAGACCATAAACAGAACTGAAAAGTTGTTGTATATAGGGAATAGAATGAAGGCACGAATAGAGGGCATTGGGACGTATAGATTGATCTTTGACACTAGGTGTTACCTGGATCTCAAAAATTGTCTTTATGTTCCTGACTGTGCTAGGAATTTAGTTTCTGTTGCAAAGTTGGATGATGATGGTTTTAAATTTAAGATTAGAAACGGTGTTTTTTTTTATTGTATAAACATAAGTACTATTATGATTTTGGTACTTTAATTGATTGTTTATATTATTTCAATCTTGATGTTGATTTTGTTGAAACTCTATTCCATGTTGACCATATTATAGGAAATAAACGTAGTGCACATAATGAATATTATGCTTTTTTTTGTGGCATAAAAGATTAGGTCATATATGTAAGGAAATGATACAAAGGTTCGTTAAAAATGAAATCTTACCTCCATTGGATTTTGTTGACTGGGATATATGTGTGGATTGCATTAAAGGCAAGCAAGCTAAACATATATCAAAGCATCCAGCCACAAGAAGTAGCACATTACTAGAATTAATACACACTGACATCTATGGTCCTTTCAACGT
Organism: Erythroxylum shatona; assembly: GCA_027568895.1. Taxonomy (NCBI): domain Eukaryota; kingdom Viridiplantae; phylum Streptophyta; class Magnoliopsida; order Malpighiales; family Erythroxylaceae; genus Erythroxylum; species Erythroxylum shatona. Next base: position 12,577 of record JAOSBK010000121.1, on the reverse strand, counting down.
TTCTTCTTGGGGCGACGAAAAATATTTCATTACCTTTATTGATGACTTCTCATGATATGGATATATTTATCTGTTACATGAGAAGTCTTAGTCTGTGGATATCCTAGAGGTGTTCATTAATGAGATAGAAAGTCAGTTAGATAGAAAAGTAAAGATAGTGAGGTCAGATAGAGGTGGTGAATATTATGGAAAGTTTGATTAAAGTGGGCAATGTCTAGGTCCATTTGTAAAGTTTCTTGCCAGTCGAAGCATATATGCACAATACACAATGTCTAGTACACCACAACAAAATGGTGTAGCTAAAAGGAGGAATTCGACAGAAGTAAGGTTGTATAATCCACATGAAAAGAAGCTTGATGCAAGAACCGTTAGCGGTTATTTCATCGGCTATCCCTAAAAGTCAAAGGGATATAGATTTTATTGTCCTAACCATAGTTCAAGAATAGTTGAGTCTGATAACGCTCGGTTCATTGAGAATGGTCAAATCAATAGGAGTGGAGAATCAAGAAAAGTGGATATTCACGAGAATCGAGTAGAAACTACTCCAAGACGAGTAGAATTGACTACATCAAATATAATTCCACCGATTGTTATTCCTCTTGTTGCATCACAGATACGCAACATACCAGAACAACAAATTAATGTTCCAATTCCACACATTGAACATATTAATGACGAACTAGCTAATGATGTTCAAGTTATAAATGATCAAGTGATGTCAAAAGAAGTAGCATTACGAAGGTCTGTAAGGCAGAGAAGACCAGCTATTTCAAGTGACTATGAAATTTACTCACTTAAACATGAATGTGACTTAAACATTGATAAGGATCCAATCTCGTTCAAACAAGCCATGGAATGTAACAATTCTGAAAAATGGTTCAATGTTATGAAAGAAGAGTTGAAATCAGTGGATGATAACAATGTCTGGGAATTAGTTAAGTTGTCGGAAGGTGCAAAACAAGTGGGTTGTAAATGGGTTTTTAAGACTAAACGTGACTCACAAGGCAACATTAAAAGGTATAAATCCAGACTTGTTGCCAAAGGTTCTACTCAAAAAGATGGTATCGATTATAAAGAGACCTTCTCTCTAATTTCAAAGAAGGACTCCTTAAGAATTGTTATGACACTGGTGGCTCATTATGATTTAGAGCTTCACCAAATGGATTTAAAGACCGCTTTTCTAAATGGTGACTTAGAAGAAGAAGTATATATGAATCAACCGGAAGGTTTCGTAACTATAGGAAAGGAACGATTAATGTGTAAATTAAAGAAGTCAATATATGGACTGAAGTAAGCTTCCCGACAATGGTATCTTAAGTTTAATGATATCATTAATTCTTCTGGTTTTGTAGAAAATACCATTGATCGGTGTATCTATATGAAGGTTAGCGGGAGAAAGTTTATTATATTAGTTCTATATGTTGACAATATCCTTCTTGCTGCGAATAATATTGCTTTGTTACATTATGTAAAGAATTTTCTTTCTAAAAATTTCGAAATGAAAGATATGGGCGAGGCATTTTATGTGATAGGAATAGAAATATTCCTGGATAGATCACAAGGATTGTTAAGATTGTCTCAGAAAGGTTATATCGAGAAAGTATTAGAAAGATTTCCAATGGAACAATGCTCCGCAGGGATAGTTCTAATTCAAAAAGGGAACAAATTTAGTCTAATGCAATGTCTACAAAATGATTTGGAACGTATGGACATGAAGTATATTTCTTATACGTCAGTAGTTGGGAGCTTAATGTATGCTCAAACATACAATAGGCCAGATATCAGTTTTGCTATTGGAATGCTAGGACGATATCAAAGCAATCTTGAAATGGACCACTGAAAAACTACAAAGAAAGTCCTTAGATGCTTACAAGGCACCAAGGACTATATGCTCACATATAGAAAATCATCCCATCTCGAAGTGATAGGTTTGTGTAAACTCACGAAAATCCACATTCAGTTACATGTTCCTATTAGCTAGAGGAGCAGTTTCGTGAAAAAGTGGAAACTAGTCTGTCATTTCTACTTCCACTATGGAGGCTAAATTTGTGGCGTACTTTGAGGCCACGATTTATGGATTGTGGTTGCGAAACTTTATCTTAAGTCTTAGTCTTATCAACAGTATTACCAGACTATTAAGAATTTATTGTGATAATTTCGCAGCCGTATTCTTCTCTAAGAATGACAAATATTCAAAGGGTGCAAAACACATGGATTTGAAGTATTTGTCTATGAAAGAAGAAGTGCAAAAACATAAAGTGTCAATTGAGCATATTGGTACAGATCTCATGATAGCGAATCCGTTAACGAAAGGCTTACTGTCCAAAACATTTATTGGTCATGTTGAACAGATGGGCCTTGTAGATAAGTCCTTGTTAGCATAGTATTCAGACATGTATATATACATATCATCATCTTGATCGAATTGTTATGACACTTGTGAATGCAATTACAGCCATATGTTTTTGCTCACTTACTGGTTATCCATATTATGTTATATACAATAATTATTATTTGTGAGATAACAATGACTGAATTACCCATTTAAAGTTTGTTGAGTTGAGTTGATTCTGTGATATATGGAAGGAATCAGGTTATATAACTTGTGACCGTCATGATCCCATCAGCTTAATTCAATTAGAGATTACTTGATCGATTCCATGTATTGTATGCACTTAAAGTTTTCTTGTTGGATCACTAAGTCGTAACATGGGCCAAGTGAGAGATTGTTAGACTATTTAATGTCCCATGTGACTTATAGTTTTGAGTCCCATAAAAAGCACCCAAGATAATGGTTATTGGGTATTAAATAATGGATCTCAAATGGGTCAAAGACCCTTTTCCTCTCTCTTCCAATTACTAAACGACATGTCAGTTGGTGGTGCTATATAAGTTTAAAAACTTATTCAATAGAGATTCTGAACCATTGAAGAAACACATTAAAGGAAAAATAAGAGAGGAAATCAACATATTACAAAAAAAAATCATGGATATAGGTACGCAAAATTCAATCGATCCATCAATATCTTACAGCTAAATGTTAGAGTTAAGATTATGATGGACGTCAGTTGAGCCAAGAATTTGTAGTGATAAGGAATCTCCATCAGTATGCAGTAAATGGATGAATAATAAGGTAATTTGTGCAAGTGAAAAAAATACAATAATAATGGAAATTTAATTTCGTGTATGTAAAACAAAATTAGAAAAATCTTTTTAAAACTTTAATATTTACATTAAAATACCTGTTAAATTCTGAATTTTTACAATGTAATAAATAATTTAAACATTTTATAATTATTCATCTTAATTTTTTAAATTTTTATAAGATTTACTAAAATGTACATAAAATTTAAAGTAATGAGTTGAATCTTAAAAGTTAGTCAGAATCCCCCATATATTCCCAATTCTTACTCAAAATTCTTAAAAAATAAAATCTTCAATTAAAATCTTGCTGCGCTTCAAGGTTACTACTGGACTTCATCCTTGCAGCTCTTTATATATGGGCTAGTCTCTAGTGAGAGTTTGTATTAACATCTCCACTAAGGATCATGTGGCCTATTCTTTCTTGGAATGAGAGGTTCAGTATAATTTTGGGATTGCTGAGAGCCTCGTTCATTTGCACAAATCAAATGTCATCCATTACAACATAAATCAAGCAATGTTCTTACCTATGGTTTTAGGCTTCTAGCAAAACCAAAAGTGGTGGATTTTGGCCTACCTAGGTTGATGCCAATGTTGGATCGTTATATGTTCTGAGTGCATCAGGGTACATGGCACCCAAGTTTGTGTGTAACAGTAAGAAAAAAAAGTGATGTTTATGGGTTCTGCGTCTTGGTTTTGGAGATTGTGACTACCAAGAGGTTCGTTAAGTATATGGAAGAATGCATTATAAGAAGGCATGTTGGAAGAATGTGTCATCGGAAGGCTCTTCTAGAAATTCCCTTTTGAGGGCGTAGTTCAAATAATGAAATTTAGGTTTGATATGCGCAATTGTGAGTCTCATCAAACTGCCTAACATGTAAGTGGTAAAGCAAACACAAGTAAAAGTTGTGAATTGTGTATGACTTAAATTCTTTTTTTGGAAATTACTTTCAATTCAGATAAAGACGTGCTGTTAAAAATTAAAAACAACAGGAGCCTGTCAGACGATAGTAGTATGTTAAACGATATAACTGACTTACACTCAATAAGTTATGTTTCAAACCATCAATAAAGAGAACGTTATCAATAGAGGTAGAGTTAGAATTACCAATTTTACCATCTTTGGTGATTTTTGCTTTATTTTTATTTGCAAAGACAACATTACCGCCGTCTTTTCTTTTAATGTAGTTGAAGTATGATATTTCACCTGTCATGTGTCTTGAACAGCCACTATCAACTATCCATTGCTTTTCTATTGTCTCTGTTTTGAAACATAACTTATCGTCTCCTGATTTAACCATAAAGCAGACGTTGCTAATTTCCTCAGGTTCATTTTCTTCAAAGCTTTTAAAATCCTTGTTAGACTAAGCTGCAGTTATAGCTTGCTTTTTATGTTTCCTGTTCTTTGTTTTAACCTTTTAAAGGAGAGGACATTTAGGTCTAGTGTGCCCAGGCTTCTTGCAATGGTACCATATGATTTGTGTATTGCTACTACTGTTGCTGCCTTTTGATAGGGTCTGTTGTTTTTGCCTTTCTTGTTTCCTTCTCTTTTCATTATTAACTTCTTTTTTAGAAGCGTGCGTATTTCCTAACCATGAAGTTGAATTCATCATCTCCATTTATCTGCAACTCAATATCGCTTTCATCACCATTTGATTCGCCAGTTACTTTTAGTGCCATTCCTTTTCTATAAAAGGATCATTCATCTTACCTAAACTCGGTTTCATGGATCATCAGATTTCCTCGTAACTAGTCAAGTGAAATGGTATCTAGATCCTTTGCAGTTTCTAGAGCTGTCACCTTACGTCTCCATTCCTTTGGTAATGACTTTAGAATCTTCGTTACAAGCTCATCATTAGGACATTTTTTTCCTAGATTCTTCAAGGCGGTGATGATGTTGTTGAAGCATCCGAAGAATTCATTTATGGTCTCCTTCTGTTTCATGCCAATAGTTTCATATTGATGTACCAAAAGATTTATTCTATGCTTTTTTTTACCTCATTCGTCCCTTCAAACGTAATTTGAAGTTTATCCCACATTTCTTTTGTTCTGAAGCAGTAGGATATCTTTTCATATTCTTCTAAAGACAATGCACATATCAAGTGATGTTTTTCCTTAGCGTTTAGTTATACATTTCTCCTATTATCATTAGTCTATACTTCTATGTTATCAAAAGTGGAAATTGTAGCTTCCACTTTAATTGCTTGCCATACTTCGATACTACAAATTGGAGATATATAGTCATTCTCTCTTTTCAGTATGAATAGTTGTTTCCATTGAAGTAAGGAGGCTTTGTGACATATTGTTCTTCAAAGTTTCTCAAGGTGTTTGCCATGATCTATCACGTGTTGTAAAACACAAAAATGTGAAACCTTGCTCTGATACCAAATGATAAAGCAAACACATGCAAAGGGGTTGAATTGTGTGTAACCTAAAATTTTTTTGCAAACTACTTTCAATTCGGATAAAGACAGGTACCTGTTAAAAATTAAAAACAATAGAACCTGTCAAACGATAGAAGTCTGTTAAACGACAGAAATCTGCTAAAGATTAAGTCTAGTTAAAAACAATTTTAAAACAAAAGGCGCTTGTTGAAATAAAATGAACCTTTAACAAGTTATAAATTGAAGGAACCTATTTTAGAATTTAAAGGAGCCTCCTACTGAAATGAAGACACACTCAAAATATAATGCGGGAATATGAAAGTTAAGAGAAGAGAGAGAAGAACACAATCGATTTATACTAGTTCGGCTTACAAACAATGATACAAATATCGTACTGGACTTAGTACCAGATTGAATTCTGGCACAATATTGTACCAGTACCGATTAATACCGAGTATCATTTCATTTAATTTTTTAAATTTATGAAATAGTCCCTGAATTTTTTAAAAATTACAAAATAGTCCATTGTCATATTTTATAGTTGTACTGTATATTTTTAACCTTATCTTCAAAAATTATAATAATAAATAATAATCTCAATTTTAATTTAATTTATAAAATTAATTTAATTATTATTAATAAATATAATTAAAATTTAAACATATCTTTAAAATATATAAACTTTAAATAAATTTTGATTTAATAATTAAAAATATAAAATAAATATTAGTTTATAAATAATAATTTTAAATTATTTATTTTAAAAATAAAATATTTTTATTAATAGTTTATTAATAAATATTATATAAAATATTAAAATAATTTAAATAAAATAATTTATTTTTAAGTTTTATTTGATTTATAATTATTGTTAGTAATAAAACTATTTATTATAATTTTAAAAACAAAAATTAAAATTTTGCAATAATTAGAAAAGTTGAATTAATAAAATAAATAATTAAAAAATCTTTGAAAAAAGACGAGGGAAAGAGAGGAGGGAGTGAGATTTTAAAATCTTTTGAAATTTTTGCAAAAAAGTTCCCATATTTTTTAAAATTTCCTGTATCAACTAGTATCTGACCGATATTTTGAATATCGGCCAATACTGATTGTTACTATCTGAAACGGGTCGGTACCATCCAAAACAGTCGGTACCAACCGATATTTAAACCTGGTACAACCGACCCTTTGTTTCGTACCGATTTTGGTCCGGTACGAAATGGTATCCATAATGTTGCTTATAACCCAAGCCTATGTCTAGTCCTTAAGTAATTATATTTTAATTAGTTATATTTTAATTAATTATATTATAATTGATTAATTAATTATAACATAATATGATTAATTAATTTTATTATTTTAATTAATTATAATTAATTACAATATTTTAATTAATGAATGAATTATATTTTAATTAATTAATAATATTTTAATTAATTATTATTAGTAGTGACTCTTTTTAAAAATATTTTAATAATTATTATTATTTAAAAAAAATTTAAAAAAAGAGTCACTATTAAGGAATGAATTTTATTCCTCTACTAAATGGAGAATACAGAGGATTCCCTAAAAGTGAAATATCAAACTATTGTCTCTATAATAATAATCAACAACTAACCACTCACTTTTTATTTCTTACCCATTAACCTTTCTCAAACTCATCAACCAAGCAACTCCTTACTCTACTACAAACCATCAATCAAAACTATGTGGCACGTATTCAATTTTTTGAAGCGCATAACCCTTCATGACTCCTTAGTAGGCATTGTTGGCTTCTTCTTGGTTGCTTAGCTCTTCATTAGCTATTGCTTCTATTTAGACTATCAGGTTATCATGAACTGCATTGCCATTAGCATCGACTAGTTGGTCTACTGTCATCTTTAACATATTCGATGAATATCCATAAAGTATTGTTGAGATTTCTTGATAAGGATGGTGATGGTTATAATGTTTTCGATAGGCACCAAGTTTAAAATGATAAATATTCTCTCTATTAAAATGATTATCACTTATTTATTGTGTTTAATAGTAATGCATCAAATTTTCAATGTTAGGTTTACTAAATCTAATTAATTAGCATATGTTTTTAGTAGATTTTTTATGTTGAAAATGAGAATGTTAATGGGACATGTTTTTTTTTACCCATTTTCTAGTTTAGTTACTAATTTTTAATATATTCTATTTAGCTGTAAGCTTATATATTTAAGCACATGCTTCATCATTTTGTGTAATGGAAATTAGTTATTGTTTCCTGTATTAAAAAGTTTTCTTCCAACCTTTATTTATTTGTTGCATTATGGCTTTTATTTTTACTTCACAAAATCTTGGTATAAGAGCTTTTTTTTCGTACGAGGTATTCTAGGAGGGTCTCAACTATGAGAAGCCATCTTTAAGTCATCCTGAACTAATCCACGCCCAGAGCTTTTAAGCGAGAGAAAAGCATGTACAACTCTTTCCCACATAAAATCTTGATGAGAAGATACTTCCTTGAATTATAGCAGCTTTAACTTCTAATCAGGCATAGGAATCTTTAAATCAAAAGTATAAAGGTGGTAGCATGATAATTGCTATAAAATTGCACACTCTTCACCTGATTTTGAGACATTAGCCATGAAAAAGAACAAAACTATGCAAGTTTTTATGTTTAGATGGTCTGCTCCTGTAAATCATATAAAGTATTATAACAAGGATATTAGTATTGAGACTGTCCTGAGTAAAGTATTAAGAAGTTTATCCTTAAAACTTGAACATATGGTTACTGCCACTAAAGAATCTAAGGACTTATCTACTTATTCTTTTGATGAATTATTGAGTTCCTTATTTGCTCATAGAGATATGGTAAATAGGTCTTTTGAAAAGGTTGAAAAAAAGTCATTTCAGATGAAAGGGGAGTCTTTCTATAAAGGGGAGTCAGATAATTCAGTAAGTCGTAGACTCAAAGGCGGCTTTTAAGGCCGAGGTCATGCCAAAGGTAGAGGGAGGCAACTAAAAATTTTAATTCAGTGTCACTAATGCAAAAAAAAAAAGCCTATAAAGGTCAATCACATATAGAGGTATCATTATAGTGTGACACTTTATTTTCTTATTTATGTTAGTATAATATTAGATATATATGATTGTATTAGATCTATGTGTATTATGATATATGCATTTAATATTTTTTGGTACTGAATACCTTATGAGACTAAATGATAGACTTTCATTATTTTTGGATCACATGTTTTATTTTAATTAACCATTACATTAATTTTTTAGCCATTTTTATCATTTTCATTTTCATTACATTTGTTATAATTAATTTTTGTCCAAGGGAAAATGTTGAAATTTAAATTCTTATTAAAATTTTATTAATTAAGAGTTTTTATAAATTAAGGATAAGAAAATTAAAGTTGATCCACATTAAAAATAATAAATACGCCTAATAAATGATCTAGTTAAAGTCGAGTAAAAAAATGAACCCTTATTAGTGTGTAAGATGTTATCTAATTATGATAATTGGAATTATCTCTTTTATTTTGATTATATTTTGGTGCTTAAATGAAAAAAATTAATATTTGTTTTATTTTAGGAGGTAGCAATGCAGATTGCATCAAACTAGAGCATTATTGATCAAAACTATGATTTTTGAAAAAAATGAACATATTACTGCAGTGGATAAGGCAAGATCATTTCTAGCACCAGATTCATATAAAGAGTTTGAATTCAACTAGGAAAATTATTTCCTTCCCTATTATGTAGGGATTTTGATTTATTTTACATAGGAATCTTTACAAGATAAAGGAGACTTAGTAGAAAAAGAAGGGAAAAACATGTCTAACACTTACACACATCATTCTCTTTCATTTGATTGTAGTTTTCTTTCAATCTTGCATCTTTTCTTATATATTTTTAGTGTTGGAACTAAAACCATGAGTAGCTAAATCCAAATATTCTAATTCAAAGGGATTCAAAACTTTAGTTGTAACCTTGTAAGATTTTGTTTTAAACTTAGATTAATGTTTTAATTCCAGTATTTCTTGTTTTATATCCTAATTTTTCATAAATAATTAATATTGATTGGTTTGACAAATTTATTTTATGTTGATTATCCTATAGCTATCCATGAATTTAGTGATTTGTAATTGTCATGAAGGATTGATACAAGTACTAAATATATTATTTATAAATTTACATATTTAAGTTATGAGAAATAAGAAAACCAAGTTAGATAGTTGTATTTATCTCAATTATTTAATTAGGGTTTAATCTTTTTCAAGAATCTTATTGCTATCATTTAATTGATATGAAATATTATCATACCTCGTCAATTATTGGTATTTGAATGTTGGATTTAAACCAATTAATTTAGAAAATTTTGAGACTTATTGTAAATATCTTAATATGTTTCAAAAAAATTGCTTGAATTGTAAAAATAATTATTCTTTTTAGACCAATAATTAATGCTACAATTAGATAAGAGTTGATTAAAATTAAATGTATCACTCTTTATATTCAGTTGATTTATTTGATTATTTGTTAATTTTAGTTTATTAGTTAATTAATCATAAACCCTCCATTTTTATTTTATTAATTGAAATTAAGAAACTAGATTTTAATTTTCTTGGGATTCAACTTAGTTCCATGACTATTACAAGAGTTTAAAAAATCATAGTTAATTTTAAATTCTTTGATAACCAGATCAAAATTTTGACGTTGTTGTTGGGAACTATTTCAGTTTATTAGTTTCTTTACATTATTTTACAGTTTACTAATAATCTCTTATCTTATATGACTCGTTCTTCCTAGATAAGTGAATTGCAACATAACCCAAAAATTGAGAAGACAATGTGTCGTTTAAGGAAAGAGACTAAGCAAAAAAGTGGTCATTCACTTCCAAAAGTAAAAGTTCAGATAGATCTAAAAATTGGTAAAGATTTTAATTTCCAAGAAGTTGAAGAAAAGATGACAAATCCTAACACTATAATGTTGAGGGAGTTAGCGACATCATATTTAAATTAACAATCCTTATGCATACGATTTCTAGATGTTAAGGTAAATTTCAAATTGAAATATGGTTTGATTCACAAAAACACTTGAAAAAATTTCATGTTGTTTGTTTTATAATGAAGCCACAAGGAGTGACCGAAGAATAAATTAATCTCATAATCATTCTATTTTCATCGCAGATAAGACAAGAAATTGGCTATACTATCTTTCCTCTGGCTCAATGACAACATAAAATGAGATAAAAAGATTATTCTTAAAGAAGTTTTTTCCTACATCACGAGCAGTCAACATTAGAAAAGAGTTATGTGTAATAAGACAATTCACTGGAGAAATATTGTATGAATATAGAAAAAAGTTTAAGGAGTTATGTCCTAGTTTTTTTTTATTTACAAAGGAAACTACAAAACTAATGTAATGCTCTTGGGAACATAGCGCCTAGCGCATCGCGGCGGAGGAGCTCCTGAACGCCGAAAGGGGGCTCGTGAAGTAAAGAAAGCCTTGGGCTGTACACCCCTGCGAGTCGGGCGAGGTTGTCCGCGCACTGGTTGCCTTCCCTGAACACATGCTGCAGACCGTCCACTCCCGCTACAACAACTGGTGGATACCTGTCACCAAAACAGAAACCTCAGTCAGTAAGCCAAGAGGGGCGGAGAGAAGGTTAATGGCCTCCAGAGAATCGACTTCGAGGATAACTCGACGATAGCCCAGCTCCCAGGCCAAAGTGAGACCCGAGTGAACCCCCCATAACTCCGCAGTTAACGACAAACTCTTAGCAAAGTTGTGCGTGAAACCCCCTCGCCACTCCCCACGACAGTCCCGGATCAGACCCCCTACAGAAAACCTGATGGAAGTGGGGTGCGAAACGCCATCAGTGTTAACTTTCACCCAACCCGACGCAGGCTTCGTCCACCCCACGCATGTACCCACCGGTAATCCCTGAACTGGGGAGACACACTTCTCCATCATCCTAGCTCTGGCAATCCAGCCCACGTAGTCCATGATAACGCGGTGCCTCGCCGTTGGCCAAACAAAAGTCAGGTCGAAGATGCTGTTGTTCCTCCATTTCCAGAGGAACCAGCAAGCGATCCCAAAGACGGTAGCCCACGCTTCCTGCTGCACCGGAGTCTGCTTAGTGAGATTACACGTCAACCAAGTGTCCACCTCTTGCTGGAAAAAGGTCCCATCCACCCCCACCGGATGAAAAAGACGCCAGAGAGCTTGAACCCGAGGACAGCCCCTGATCACATGAATCGTGGTCTCCTCCTGCCCATAGGAAGGGCAGCGATTATCGATGGCTAAATGGCGAATCACTCGCTGTTGATTCGTCAGAAGACCTCGTTTAGCAACTAGCCAGAGAAACGAGCGAATGCGCTGAGGGCCCTCCCATTTCCATATGATCTCCCACAATCGATGCCGATTGACTGGGGAGAGATCCTCGATAACCGCATAAGCAGAAGCTACAGTAAACCGCCAGTGGGGGGAAGGTGCACACACGAAACTATCCTCCCCTCGACTCCCGGCAATAGGGTCGAAGGCCGCTATCGCCAAGCAAACCACGGATAGAAGGTATTATTGGAACTCGTGCCACAGCCAACCGCCCCCTACCGCCTGGAGGTCTGCGACTGAAGCCAACCGAAGTTGATCCGGGACTGGAGCGAAGGCCACTTGGATAAGAGGACCCCAACTAGCCAGCCAGTGATCCATCCAGAATAACACTCTCCTCCCATTCCCGAGATGCCATTTGATCCCTTGCCGGACCCATTGCCAGGTCGCCGAGATCCCTTTCCAAACGGATGACGCCCCTGGCCTAATGTAACACCCCACTCCCACAAGACTCGAACTCGACATCGATGGTGATATCCGAGTCCGTGCCCCGCGAGGGTGGCGTGTTACATCACTCAGTGTCCATTTTTTTCTTTTTTCTTTTAACACATACACACACATATTATCATTTATGCGGAAAACAATTTATATAAACAATTCAATGGCCTCGGGGCCCTTTTCATAAATACAATTAATTCCAGTCTGTTAACTTTACAAACTGACTTAATCAATTATACAGAAAA
>JAOSBK010000120.1:62704-75220 GCA_027568895.1 Erythroxylum shatona | reverse complement strand
AATGTAAAATATTTGGTTTGACTTTTGGGCTTGTATCTGATATGTATATGTGAATTTGTTTGTAAGTTTGTAACAACTATACTGTGAGGCGACTTAGATGGTCTCATTTCATTATTTGTTCTATTTTAAATTTCTGCACTGAATGAATACTGATATGATTGATATGCAATGTGAAGGTGTTGATTCTAGACATTGATTGTTTAAGGTGTTTAATGCATGAATATCATATTAGAAGTGCTTCTTGTATGTGAATTCAACGAAATAAGTGACACTCAACTTGATTGTTAAATGTCAGACCAAGTTTCGAAGAAAAGTGTGAATGTGCATATGAATGAAATAAGTGATTCTCAATATAACTATTGAATGTCAGACTTAGGTCTAATGACATGTGAAAGTGAATGTGTAGAGTGAAATAAGGTGACTGATTGAAAATATGTGAATGTGATACATTTCATTACATGAATGCATGAAAGATAAAGGCAGTTATGACCGGAATCGCCAATGAAAAAGAGCTTAAAGCTCAGAAAGTGATTAAGAGCCAAAGGCTCACTATGTATAATGAGCCATATATCCCCATCGGATAAGGGACAGTTATCAATGAGGCAGGTATCTACAATAGAAATGATACAGTTATAGGCTCTCGATCACAACAATAACAATTGAAAGTAAGTCTTATAAGCATTGCATATGCATTTGATATGTATGATTAAATGGTTTAAATAAATAGATTTAATGATTTCTGAATGTGAAATACGAATCAAGTGAATATGAAATGTATGTGACTTAACATGTTGGATTGATAAAGTGATATGAATTTTGTAAGTATATGAGTTAATGTGGTACGTGATTAAGTGAGTTATCGAGGATGGTCCACTCATTGAGTTTGCAAAACTCACCAAAATTGTAACATTATTTTTTAGGCTCAGAGGAGTTACCAGTTAGGCAAATGGGAGTATAGCCACTGCCTTCGAGTGAGAGATAGAGGTCAGGATTAGTTCGCGTCTATATAGATTTTTCATTATTTTGTATTAAAGAATGTGTTCTGAAATTATTGTATCGTGTATTCGAATAATTTTGTTTGTAATAACTTTCCAAATTGAAAATATTTGTAAAAGAGATTGATCAATAAGTGTAATAAAAATTGTGATTTTGATGTTCATGAAATAAAAGTATAGGCCCAATTTGATCAATAGTTTTCTATAATATGCGTGTGATTTATGAAAAATTTTGTAATGAGCTTCAATTGTTTGACTGTTCTAGGATATCATCCTCGTAGAATATGTTCTCGAATACTGTTGGTATGTTCGAGGATATGCCCTATAAGAATGACATGTTACATTAATGATACGAAACGCTTAAGATACTTTAATTCATATATGATTTTAGGTATAATTTGAAAGCAAAGAAATTAAAGTGAGTCGAAAGCACTACATTTGGGCCGTTTTTCAAAGATTTATTTTCACTTTATGGAGCAAGAAAATTAAAAGGCAAGAAGAAGACAAGAAAAATCAAAATATAAAGAAGAAGAATTAAAAGTGCTTACTGAAGAAATGAAGAAATAAAAAGAGAGCAAAACACATGTAGCAGCTGGGAGTTGAAGAACAAAACGACATACATGTAGGTGGATTAAAACAAAGACAAAACGGCAATAGCATAAACTAAATCAAAACGAAGCTAGCATCTAATGCTAGTGGATTAAAACAAAGACAAAATGACAATAACATAACCCAAAGCAAAAGGAAGTTGGCGTTTAACGCTAGTGTTAAACTCCAATGCTAGCATTGCATGCGTTTAACGCATGCCTTTAAATGCTAGTGTTGAATGTGAAAGCTAGCATTAAATGTTAGCGTTTAACACTACAAAAGGGTTGTAAAGAAGGGGCGATATAAAAGGAGGCATGAATGGTAGCTAGTTTAACAAAGTTTATTTGTCATATCACAAACAGTAAGAGGTAGAGAGAATAGAACAGTGGTGGTACAAAGAAGCTTGCAGCAGTGAGAAGAGCCGAAGGGGGTTTCAACTTGGGCATATTTTATTGGGGCTGAAGCTTTTTCTTGGGAGACTCATGGAAGGCTAAGTTTTCGACACCAGTTCAAATGTGACATCGATGCTGACGACCCGAGTTAAGCATTTTTTATTGTTTTTGTTGTTTCTTTCTCTCATTAGAAATTGATTATGTTATCTTGTATGGATTGATTAGGTATTTGAATGATGATGATTTTAATGCTCTATTGAATCATTTTTTATGAAAATCCATTGCTAAAATTGAATGCAATATGTAATCATTGTATTCCTGATTCATATGTAGCAACTGATGGTTCCAAATAATTAGAGATAACATAATCTATGTTAAATAACCTGAGCTTGTGTGATTATTACCTAGATTGGTATGTTTTTCTGATTCGTAAGGTGATTGTTCGGATAAACTTAGAGAGCTTATTCTAATTTTCTTGATAGCTAAGGTTAATTAACAAGCACTTCGTAATTAACTAAGACCTAAGGAAAACTTTGGATTAATAGAGCTTGTTATTAATCTACGACCAATAATTACTAAGAGAGATAAAAGAACAACAAATCAATAAATTATGCTTAATTAGCGTGTAGGCCGAGATTGAACCAAATAACCGGATCCCTACCAAATTTCCCAATTTGATCATTTTTCACATATTTTCTTTAATTTGTTTTCATTAGGTTTATTCTATTTTATTTTCTTATTAAATCCAAAACCCCCATTACCTAAACATCAATTAATTTCATTTCATAAGCTAACTAAACGTTCCCTGTAGGATCGAACTAGACTCACCACTGCTATAGTAGTAGTCTAGTTATTTTATTTTAACTAGCGTTACAACGTGCTATCACTGACCTTTATCCAAGAAATTTGGAAAACTAAAGCTTGGTATCAACTATACTAAACAAAGGTAATTTTATACTCAAAACACATTATAAATGTAAGAAAACCTAAAAAAATGTTATATGTCATAACAACCAATTAAAATCAATCCTTTAATTATATATTTAGTTAATTCTATTATTTCGTTCAAAATAATAGCCCTCGGTATTATTTTGAAAAGATTACTCTATTGTCTCAAGTGGGCTAGGATCTTATTTAATTTTAGTTTATTTTGAATTTTCTCAACAAACCAACTAAACTTAAATTGAGTAGATGACAACTTTATCAGTTACATACCATATAACTCTTGTATTCATTAGGTTAAAATTCTTATCAAAATATATCTTATACATTATTCATAATTCTTCTTCTAAATTTATGTGATCATAAGTTTACTCATCCAAATCTCACAATTTACTTAAGTAAGACCTATTGTTATAATAATATACCTATTGTTATAATACTAAATATATTCAGGTTAAAATATCCTTGAGTTTGCTTAATAAGCCTAACAATAAATAGATCTCTGATTTATTTTTATAATAATGGAAGGCAACAATTATGTTATAAATATGTACTCAATATTTTAATGATGGATTTAACTTTAAATGGTCTAATCAAAAGCAAATTATATATAAAATGTCATATATTTAAACGTGCAATTCAATAGGAATATAAAATATATCAAACATATAAACCTAGAGCATGCAAGTTATGCAAACATAATTAAATTATATGCATATGATATCCAATCTTGTTTGATTCTATTTATTGGTATTCATAATTTAAAATAAAATTCCAATTCTTTGGATAATTAAATTAGGTTAATCTCGTAGATTCCTAAATGAGTTGAAATTATACTCCAAATAGAAATTGAATTTGACTTGAAAGCAATTTTCAAATTCAAATTAGAAATCATTTCTTATTATCTTGACTACTTAACAAAATTTAACTGAAACTAAATCTTGACTACTTAATAAAATTTAATTGAAAATAATCTTCAATAAATTACTATTTTTACTTATTATGATTTATAAAAACTCTTTTTTCAATATTTAACAAATAATATATTGTAATCTAATAAGGAAACTATTTCTAATCTAATTGGAAATAAGTTTTTTCAATTTAGAAAACTATTTTCTAATATTAACGAAACCTAATTTCAAAATTAAATGAAATATTTTAAATTTAATAAAGAAATACCTTTCATTATTTATTTAAAAATTAGTTTGTTAATTAATTAGATTATCATTCCCTTTAGAAAATTATTTTTAAAATTTAAATAAATCTCAATTTTCTTAATTAATTAATAATAATAAAATTTTAAATTTAATCAAGAAAATATATTTTCTAATAAATAAGAATTAAAAATATAAGAATAAATAAAAATAAAATATTTTACTGAATAAAAAGAATACATCAATTTCTATTAATGTATAATAATCTAATAATAAATCAAATATAATAACTCCAGCTAAATCTAAATCTAACATAAAACTTAAAATGATAATAAAAATTAAAATTATTTTTCTGAAGGACATTATGTCTCATCATCATCAAAAGTTTCAAATTTTCCATTGCTATCTAAAAATTCGTAAATCACGCTTTCATCTAAAGTATTTGTATCAACTTCTTCTATTACATTCAGATAAATTATAAATTAGTAATGTATAAAATTGTTCTCTATTATAAATTTGTAACACATTATACTTTTAATGTTATAAATGATCAAAATAAGATATCAATTGATCAGCAGTAAATGTTCTTAATTTATTCATTGTGACAAATGCATTTTCTTTATAAATCATCTTTTCAAATTCATTATAATCAAGATCAGGCAACAATTCTTCTTCTTCAATCCAAAAAATTAATATGGTTAATACGATCAATATTAACTGGATCATACGTTCTCTCCTTACCAAGTGCTTTGAATATATAATAGGGAAATTATAAAATTAATAATAAAAATAAAATTAAGGAAAAATAAAAATCAATAAAATACATGTTCTTCATTCTCATGTTATAAGTAACGTAAACATGGTCATTGAGTCTTTGATGTTTCAAACGAGTTCGATTCTTTGTATAAATACATTTAAATATGCTCCAATTATGTTCACAACTTGATGTAAAAGTTGTTTGACTGAGAAATTTAATAGTAATTTTTCTCAATATCAGAGCACTGTTACGGAATAATCTCCTCCACTCTTTAGTATTTTAAATTAATAGTTATGAGAAATAAAAATGTATATTATTAATAATAAATGATGAACTAAAAGTATGAAAAATTACCAGACTGTATCTTTTATCATAAGTTCTCTTTTTCTAGATAATCTAGCAAAACTCTGGAAGCCTTGATGATACAATTTAGTTTCATTTGTCACCTTCAATTGCTCTTCAATAGAAAAAATGCCTTTACATTTAATCACATTAAAGAGACCGCTCATGATATCATTTATACATGCTTCTCTACTATATAAGCAATAAGAAATGAAATAAGTTGCTAATTGGATCCTTTGAGTAAGATGCTTATCTCATTATCAGTCAAGAATATCTATATGAGGCTTGTACAATTTCTCCTTCCTTTTAAAAAGACTTGTAATTTTTTTAGCAAGCTCTATACATACCATTTATATATATATATATATATATATATATGATCCATGATCTTCACAATGATCAAGCAGATATCCTAAAGTTTATAATCTAGAAAAATAATAAAAACTTCTTTTCCTTTTACACCCTTTGATAACTTATGACTTGAAAAATGCTTACTTGTCACTAAATTTTGAATTAGTTGCTTATATTTATCAACACTTTTCAAAGTAATAAATGTAATTGCAAACCTACTAGAAGGATGATGAACAATATGTTTCCAATCTTCTTGCTTTCGACCAAGACAAAAATATAATATGAATATACTTAAAAACTATGATCTTAGATGCAAGTGAAGCAAGGCTAGAAATATGATCCATACCACCAATATCTTTTAGAAAGAGATTTATACAATGAGCAGTATATAGAGACCAATAAATATGCTTATACTTTGAATATAACAAGTATCCATCTCATACATAATTAGTTCTATTATCTATAATAAAATGCAAAACATTTTTGGTCCAACCCACTCAACAATTTCATAAATAATTTAGATAAAATATAAGCACTTTTTACCATATCAAACAGCATTAACAAATTTGATAAAATTTGTTTCAATATTACAATAAAGCAAGAAACTAATAAAGATTCTTTATCTTTGATCAGTCCACTCATTTGTCATAATAGTGCATCATATTGATTCTCGACTAGACTGATATGTATCCACAACCAATTGACATTCTTTTCCTAATCTTAAAGCAAAGGAACATGAATCTCATAATGAGTAGGTAACTAAAATCTTCGACTTATCATTGTTGTAGAATTTATTGCTTCTTAAAAAATAAGATAAATTTAAAGCATTTAAAGGAATATGTGAATCATAGAACCATCTAGCCCATGCTCGTTTATATCACAAAACAATGTCCTTATCAACCAAAACACTTTTTAGACTAGGTTGAGAATCGAGAGTAATTCTTGGAGAAAAATAAGAATTTATGTCAATAGTAGCTTTCTTTTCTCCTTTATCTAATACTTGTTAAGCTTCATCATCTCCAAAACCAAACATATATTATGAGTCTTCTTATTTTTCCTTTTTTATTTTTTCTTGTTGCTTCAAATAATTTCCAATCCTCTCACGCATATCAAATAATAACTTTTTTATTAAAAAAAAAGCAATATTATCCTTAACATCAGCAAGATGTTTTTTCATTTTGTAGATTTCTCGCCTTTTAAGTATTCTATTGCAAAATATACAATTATATTGGATATTCTTATTAGATGTTTGAGAAGAAAAATGATAATTCCATACAAGATTAAACTTGCCACGAATAGAGGATGCTCAGTTCATCGAATCTTTTTATGACGGTTCCATATTATTGACTGCAATTTTAACCTAAAAATAGAAAACGAAATAAATTTGTTAACTTTGTACATGAGCATAAAATCTGAACATTCTAAAAAAGCACTAGATGTTGAAAATACTTGTCCTACTAAATACATTGATTTGGCAAACTAATGCAATCAATGACATTCATGTTAAAAATATGGTAATAGGAAGGTTTAGAAAGAACAAAGACATATAAATGAATGAAAAACTTTTACTTACTTTATATTTTGTTTTTTAAAACAGTTGAAAAGAAAAAAGGATGCTTTAGTTTCATCAATTAAGAAACTTGATAAATATATCTCATTACCAAATTTGACATGGGTAAAAAGATATGATAGAACTATTTTAGGAAATCAAGATATTAATTTGAACATACTTGAAAAAAGTGATCACTTGTTGTAGTATGTAACTAAAGTCGAGCCCCTATCTTTAGGTTGAAAAGAAAGAAGTAAATGACAATTAAATCAAACTTTAGCTTCTCATTCAATTTAATGCGCTTTCCATACTTGAAAACTTCTATAAAGGTCTAAGCCTCAAGAATGGTACTTGGGTTTAATGTATGAGATTAAATGAAAATAACAAACTTTGGAATGTGATGTTGTACGAATTAGGGATATTGGCAAAGTTACAGTCCTTTATAAAGTCTCATATTCTCTTTTTTATTACACTTTTTATGCTTTTAGATTGTAAATTTAAGAAATAACTTTCAAGTAAAGAAAGGATTGTAAGTTACTTTTTCTTAGAGGTAGAAATGATCCTATTCACTTTCTATTCAAATGACTTGTTGGATATTTTATTACAAGAATTCTCCTACAAGTGATGGGGTCATGATGAGCCTGGTAAGTATTAAGTGGTAATCGTTCTGTCATCTTTTTACATTCAAAGGTAAAAACTTTTTACTTTTAGTCACAAAAAATTATCCCATCCAATCATATTTGCAAGAAGAAGCTTAAGCCTAAACCAAAGAATTTGGAAATTGGAATGTCTAAAGCAGGTTCAAATCCTACATTCATTCACTTGTAAGAAAAAAAATTTGCAGCAAAAATCAAGAAATTGAAGGAGTCACATAATTAAAGAACATTTAAAGGCTTAAAGGTCATAAAAAATTTCAATATCAGAGGATTGGAAGGGAAAATTGTAAATTTTTGTTTTGTTATTTTTATATGAAATTTCAATGATAAAACAAGGTTATAGACTACATAATTAATTAAAAAATCTCCCAAGTAATTACATGCATAACAATCCTATGTGGTAAACATGAAACAACATAATCCCTTCAATTGATGAAAATAGAGAAGTTAGTCATGCTTCGAACCTCTATTATTTAGACAACATAATAAATATTTTCAAATTGAAGCTAGCATCTATCAAATTCATCCAAAGATATTGCAACACCTAATAAAAATATTATCAAGTTTATCATGAAGTTCTGGATAACAACAAAATAAAAACAAAGTGAAACTATTATTCCATTTAAATGGTATGAAGATATAGATTCTTTAGTTGTAAGTACTGACTGACATAGAGCAACTTTAGATAACAGAAATTAAAAGAGATTAAAATAGAATAGGAGAACAAAAATCCTCCATTGGCTAAGGATCCTCACTCCTCAATCCTTATAAGCATGTTGCTAACAATTATACTATGCATACAACAAAGCTCGTAATGTTGGTGCATTGAATGTATAAGGCGTAAATTAATAGATACATAGTGAAATAATAGACACAGAGTGAAGTTAACACCATAATATGTTGTTCTTTCTTTTTTCTTTATTGGGATGAATAAGGGCAAATTGAAAGGATCCAAACTTAATCCTGACCTCCCATAATCAAATAGACTAAATGTACTACAATCCTAAAAGAGAGAACAATCAATCCTATAATCCCCAATTCTTCTCCATCAAAGTTATTGTCTTGTAGCAAAAAACTTAATCAAAACCCAGAAACTCAACATCTTTAAAATAGATTCATAAACAAGAAAAGAATAAGTCACAAATGTTATAATAATGAAACAAAGAAAGATGAAAATAAAAAGAAATAAGATGAAAGTCTAAAAGAAATACCCCTAAACCTTACATCTCTTTGTTAATAAGGAATTTGTCTTTAATCATCACAACCAACAAAATAAACAACAATAAGCAAAGGTTAGTTTGTAATTCTGCAAAAGGAAATCAAAACAATATATAGACCAAAACACAAAAGAAAAGAGGTTGAAATAGAATAGAATATGTAAAAGAAAATTAAAAGAAATGGGAGACTAGTAGAAAAGTTTGAATAAAACCAAAATGTTACCAAAGAAGATGAAGTTTTTCTAAAGATGTAGACCGAGATTTCTTGTGAAAAGTTGAGATAAAATGGGAGATGAAGTTTAATTCAATATGGAGATTGAAAAGACAAAAAAGACAAAAGAAGAAGATACTTACGATTTTGAAGTATTTATAGTTCAACAAAAATTGGTCGATTTTGTTAAGTGACCGTTTCACCACAATAGCTTAAGCTGTTGTGTGAGGCCAACTCAATTGGTTTTATATATTCTCTAACAGATTTGTTACTTAACTAGTTGATTTTTATTTATAGTAATTACAAACATGAACAAAACCAAGAAACTAATCAATTTATAATTATTTTGGTCAAACTACTCAGTTTCAATTCAATTTTAAAATCATTGATGTCAATTGTTCTTCTTCTTAAAACTTTGGACTTTTGTGAGTCCCAAGTTCCATTGAAGTCTTTTACATATGATAATGAAACAACGATTTAGTAACTCTAAATTTCTTCTTCTTTATTCTAATTTCCATGAATAAAATAATTAGTAAAAATGGTATTATAAATCTTATTATTATTAGCAAGGTAGCTTATTGATCATGGTATACCAATAACCTTTTTATCTAATACATTTAGATCATGTTATCCATGGTCAAGCATATAAAATGATACAAATTAATAATAATTAATCATGGTATTCATGTTATGACTTTTTGGAAACACACATGAACATCTCGCCATCTTAAGAAAGGAATCAATAATACTAACGTTTGATTTCCTAATTTGTAATTATGGCATTAGTAAATGGGGTTCATAAATAAAAGACTTTGTTATTTTGTTTTAAATATCTTGAATTAAGAAGGAAGTATTAAATATATTTCAGTATTTGTTATGTAACATTATAAGACGTAATTATAAGGCATTGTAGTTCAACTCCAAATTTTAAAATAATATATTATTAAATTTATTTTTACATTTAACTCATTTTATTTTTATACTCTTTTTCATATGTAAATTTATTTTTAAATTTGAAATGGCATAATTATTACATTTCATGATCTTATCAAATTAGAGTCAACTTGAGAAATAATGTCAATCTAGAAATAAATAAAGGTAAGTTGTGAGACTACGACATGTCAATGTTGGTGAAACAAGTGCAACACATAGATAAAATAAAAGAAATAAACAGAGAAAGCAGAGCAAATTTTAAATTGAACTTCAAGTAACCCTTTCTTTTATTTCAACACTTAATTTTTAATTACAACAACATCAATTACCTATATATATATGCATATAACTTCAACAACTGAAACATAAATATCGGTCTATAAAAACTAGTTATTATCATTATATTTGACTACCGTAAAATAAGGAATTTGACCATAGGACTCGGTCAATAATAGATATAAGTTCACCATTCCTTAACAACCTTTGAATCATTCCTCAACACTCCCCTTTGATTCAAATTCACACACACCCAATAAAGCTCTAAACTAGCAGAATCTTTCTCTTAACAAAGTCTTTGTTAGAACATCGGCTAGCTGCTGTTGTGTGCTGCAATATTACAATGACATTTCTTCCTTTGCTACCAAATCACAAATGAAATGAAAATGAATTTCAATATGTTTCGTTCTGCCATGAAATGTTGGATTCTTCGCCATGGAGATGGTTGCTTTATTGTCACAGAATATCTTTGATGCTCCCTTCGGTTCGTGCTGAAGATTTACTAACATTCTCCTTATCCAAATTGCTTGACAAGCTGCTAAAATTGTTGTAATGTATTCTGCTTCTGAGGTTGACAGTGCTGCTGTAGCTTGCTTCTTTGAACTCCAAAAGATCACTCCTGAATCAAGAGTAAAAACATTTGCAGATACACTTCGTCTATCATCAAATGAACTCTCCCAATCACTATCTGTGTATCCACACAACCTGAAATCAGAGACTTTAGAGTACCAAATGCCATACTCCATAGTTCTAGCTATGTAACGCAAGATTCTTTTTGCTGCTCCATAATGAATTTTTGAAGGTCGTTGCATATACATGGAAATAATACCAACATGAAATGCAATATCAGGTCTAGTGTCAGTCAAATATATTAAACCTCCAAGCAAGCTTCTGAACCTCTTAGCATCTGCCATAACTTCACCATCTTCTTACTGCGATTTTTCATTAATATTCATGGGTGTATCTGTAGGCTTACAATTAAGCATGTCAAATTTATTAAGCAAGTCCCTAGCATATTTCCTTTATGAAAGGAAAATACCATTTGTAGCTTGATAAACTTCAAGACCAAGAAAATAATGCAACAACCTTATATCCCACATCTCAAATTCATTCATCAATTGAGATTTAAACTCATTCACAAGAGAAGTAGAAGAACTAGTGTAAATGATATCGTCAATGTAAAGACAAACAATGATAAAATCTTTTTTACCTTCTTTTTTCACATATAAAGTTAGCTAATTTTCACTTCTCACGTACCCATTTTTTTGAAAATGTCCATCAATCCTGTTGTACCAAGCTCGTGGAGCTTGCTTAAAACCATACAACGCCTTTCTCAACTTCTACACCTTTGTCTCGCTGCCTTCTTTTATGAAACCTTCAAGTTGTGCGACATATACCTCCTCTTGTAAATCTCTATTGAGAAATATTGACTTGACATCAAATTGATAAATTAACCACTGTAATTGTGCAACTAATGCTAAAACAAGCCTTACCATTTCAACTTGAGCCACCGAAGAGAAAGTTTCTTCAAAATCAACACCATATTTCTGTGCATAACCTTTTGCCACGAGACGAGCTTTATGCTTTTGTATGCTTCCATCTACAGCAAACTTAGTCTTGAACATCCACTTTAATCCAATTGCATTTTTGTCTTCCGGTAAGTCCACCATCTCCCATGTTCCATTTTTCTCAATCGATTTCATCTCCTCTATCATTGCTCTCTGCCATTCTTCATTTTTTACTGCTTTTTCGTAATACAATGGATCTGCAATAGCAAGAGCAAATTGACATATATATATGTCATTAGTATTGTTGGGACCCGATTTTGGAACCGGACCCCAACAGGAAATACAGAAGTCTAAACGGAAACAAAAACCTAAACAAAAGAAAGGACGAAAATCAAAGGTGAAAGTCAGATCAAAAAGCGTGCGGAACGGAATCGAAAACAAAGCAGAAGAAAACGAAGGAAAATCGAATCATAAAGCGAAAGAAACGAAAGCAAACAAACGGTTCAATTGATCGAAAGGCTCGGAAATCATAAAGCGAAAACAAATCCAAAGTGGAAATGGAAGGAACGGATTTACAAAAACAAAACGCTTAAGAATCAAAAACTTAACTCCGACATCCGTGAACAAATATTTTAGAAAAGCGTC
>JAOSBK010000120.1:47905-62604 GCA_027568895.1 Erythroxylum shatona | reverse complement strand
TTATATGCAAACATTTCATCGAACACATGGTATGCAGAAAATTTTCATCCCTAACTATTAACAAATTGACAACATTTTTTCATTATTTAGCATCATGTCCAGTAGTTTACACAGCAAACCCTAAAACAATAACAACTAAAACCAATGGGATGACACCCACACATTGAAATCAAATGACTAGGAGAAGACGGCCTTACCTTCACGAAAACCGTAGGAGAAGACGACCCCTAATACTAGAGACACAGTAGCTCATCGGAGGACGAAGGCCAGAAGACGTCGCGCGAGAGCCACAGCCGAAGGAGGAAGCAGAGATCTCTCGCCAGGTCGGGGAGGGGGGAAGATGGGTTGGCTTTTAAGCTTACCAAAACAACGTCGTTTTGGTTAAATGGAGAACGTTATTGAAGTTAGCCAAAATGACGTCATTTTGGTCAGCTTAAATAACGTTCTCCTTTTAACCAAAACGACGTCGTTTTGGTTAACTTCAATAACATTATTTAAGCTTACCAAAATGACGTCATTTTGGCTAACATTAAAGCATCCATTATTATATGAGACGACGTCGTTTACCTCTCAACCATACGATGATGTCTTTGTTAAAAACGACGTTGTTTTGGTCTGCAACAAAATGTTCTCCTATTGTAACAAAACGATGTCGCTTTTCTCCCAATCAAAAGCGACATAATTTTGTGACAATCACTAACCTTCGAGAGGACAATGCTTTTACTGACGCCATTGCCGATGACCCATATTTCCGTCGCCAAATACTTGTCTTTCCCACGACAATATTACCAACCGATATAACAAGTCCATATTTTTTCGTCGCAAACTTTGTACAATTATCGACGGACTTATTTTTTCATCGCTGATTCCGGCGCAAATTTTGCCGCCACTCTTTCCCTCCTTATTTAACGACGAATGTTTTTACCGTCACTAACTTAGTCAACTTCAGCGACGGAAATATACTTTCCGTCGCTAATGTTTAACGGTTTCGTTTTCACCGCTAAATTTCTGTCGCCACTCAACAGTTTTCTTGTAGTGTAGTTAAAAGTTTTATATTTATATTGTATATATATAGTTTAACATATGTATCAAATATAAGTGAAATTAAAACAAAAGAAAAGAAATAAAAACCTGAAATTTCAGTTAGTTGAATATCTACTTAGATCACATTGACTTCAATTTTTACTTAGTACAAAATCGTCATTGAGACGAGTCTAATCAACATTATCATCATTTAGATTTATTGCACCAAATAACATATAAATATCTTTCCATCTAAGATTAACTTCCAAGTCACTATTATCTATCAAACTTAGCTCCTTAGAAACTCAATCTACTAAAATATTGACATGGTTAAGGCCAATCGAATATATAAAACTACTTGTTCTATTAAGATTCCCAATAAAAAATAAGATTAAATTATTAAGAAATTATATTCAACTTAATAATGATAATAAAATATCTTTCTCGAAGTTATAAATTGTATCAAACAAAGACAAATTGCTCAATCTTTTGTGTTCCAATCCATCCGTTTTCTTAGAATTGATGAATTCAATTGTACTTTAATTCTTTTCACATATTATTTCACTCATATATTGACTTAGAATTTGAATTACAAATCATTTTCATTCTAGAACACCATATCAGGATTAGTCCTACTAAGCAACTATAAGACAATAAAAATAACCTTATAAACAAAATCAAGTCACGATTAATTTTTAACAAGTAACAAAAGTGAAAAAAAAATTATACTTGAATTAAGTTTGCCGCTTTGACGAATTGTAAAGGACTTCCCAAATTCATCATAAACATTCTTATACACCTCTATTTGTGAGCTAAGGAAATCTTTCATCATCTCATGAGCAACAATTATTATAATAGTTAATATCATTCTCCTATTAACTTCATCTTTCTTTATAAAACTTGCCCTAAAATAAAAACTAAGATTAAAAAATGTCCTAGCTGCAAATAATAGAGAGTAAAGTTGCCTTTTTTATCATTCATTAGTGATTGCAAGATAAGGTATACAACGAAGGCTTAGTTTTCAAATTGGCTTTAGTTACTTCCTTTGCCCTCCACAGCATCATAAAAATTAACTCATTATTTCTTCTCACCATTATCAGTCATACGAAGTATTCTGACTAAAAGCTTATAAACTCATATGACAGATTGATGTTAAAACCAAATTTATAATCTTCAAGTATAATTCTAGAAATATCCATTCACATCATTAGACCTAACATACTAAGATGAAACTCACTTATTACTTGTAAATATTTGGTTGAGCTCTTTCTTCATTAAAACAAAATACTAAAATGATATGAAATTAGTCATGAATCTTATAATAGTAGGACGATACAAATTCTTACCATTGGTGAAATCTTTTTCATTAAATTTAGGACTCATGCACGATTATAGATGAACTTATTCACTTTTCTTGCTTTTTACATAGTTTTGTTAATGATAGGAAAGTATCTAACATCTCCTATATTTTTCATCATTAGGTTAATACAATATGCAACACAAAGAGTGCAATAAAAAGAATTCACTTGTTTTGTAACATTTTTCCAACTGCTTTATAAGCAAAATCATTGTCAGTGATAAACTTTACAATGTTTTTAGATCCAACTTCATTCACAACTTTATTAAATATCTAAAATGGAGTATTATCATTTCTAATAAGGCTAGACTCGTTAGTAGACTTCAAAAACGTTATTCTCTTAGTAGAGTAAACCAAAAAATTAATAATCAACTCACGTCTTTTATTTGTCTAACTTACACACATGATTGAACACTTATAAGTTGTCCAGGTCATTTTTAGTTCATCCAAATAACTCTTTATATTATAAACAAAACTAGTCAAAAGATTACCTCTATAGTCATTAATTGAAAGAGCTTTATATCATAAACTGTAAGAGGTAATAATATTCATTGTAGGCTGGTAAGAGTAAGATTGAGCAATATTGAATGCTGTATTTGCATTATACCACTGTCTAGTTGTAAGGTTCCGATCATGAATCTCATATATAATATATATCAAATATATGCAACGAAAAATAAAAAAGAACCTCAAAAATCATATCTACTCGTGCATATAGAAATAAAAAAATCATAAAATATAATATGTACCTTTCCGACGATCTCCTTCGTTCTTTAATCTTCTCTGCATTGGGTTGTTGTAAACCACAACGATCAATGTAGACCATCTCTAATGAAAATCCACTTGAAGATAGAAGGATGAAACCTCACTAGGAGATGACTAAAATTCTTTCTTTGTGCTAGCAAAGACAAGAACTCTAGTGAGAGTTAGAGAGAAAAAGAGTGTGTGTGTAAGAAAGAACCTTTCTTTTCACTTATGTCTTACACAAGATGCACAAAAATCATCTCTATTTTCTGCACCATTTGGCCTTGCATAACCCCCATCACTAATGTAGAGTTATGGGAAGTTAATGGTTATGAATAATATGCATTAATGAAAATTATGGGAAGTTAATGACCATAAATAACATGCATTAATAGAAGTTATGGGAAGTTAATGACCATATTGGCAGCCAACAACACTTGTTTCTAATCCATTGCAAAAAACGTTTTCTACCACGATCACATCATGATACAATCCTGAAACACTCTCTCATATCTTGAATCACCATTCAAGACCATTTTACTCATCCTTCGAATCTCCTATATGTGTGACCCATTAGGTTACCGGTTATGATGGCCACTGGAATTAACACTTAATTCAAGTAAGTCAAGAGTGATATCTAGCAATACGTCATGACCCCCAATTGACCGAAAAATCAGTGGTTTGATTACGAACCCTTTCATACGCAATGTTACCATACAATTTGTCCTTTCACCATCTATACCTTACTTAGTGTAGAGTATGGTCAAAATGTCAACTCTCATTAGACTGACTAGCTCGTATCTAGTCCAAGTGATATTAGATCTTGTCCTAAAGATCTCATTACTCTATGTGTCATTAAAGACTCTCTTCATGACATATATCAACTCTGTCCAAAGACTCCCTATTAATGACCCTGACAAGAGGTTGTGGGTATTATCTCCTTTTATCAAGACTGGTGAATCCTTTATTGGATACTCAGTTACCTCTGAATACCTCAAGCTGTACCCAATCACCACCGTATGAGTAACCCCTGAAAGGCACCGATGAATAGAGTTAAAGCATAGGATTAATATCAGAGATATCCTTAAGTACCTTAAGTCAAAGGATACTTGCACCATTGCTATGATAAGAGTATCATTGACACTGGAATAGTATATCTATACGATTGTCTCATAATAGGTCAATCCAATGTATTTACTACCTTTAGTAAGCATCCACATGTTAACTCTAAACAACTCATGTCTATAGCTTACGAGATCTATACTTGATCCAATCAAGGAATATAACACATGCTAGTCTATCAGGATTAATGATATCCCATCTCATTAATCCTATAACTAGAGAAAGTTTAGATACTAACATAATTACACATGATAGGAATCTCACTACCATGATTTCCTTCATGTTATGTTTTGTATCAAGGATTTCATTAATTCAATTTAAGATCTACATCAAATTCATAAACATATAAACATCTAAATAATGAAAAATGTCTTTATTAATCATAAAATGATTTATACAATAAGTGCTAAAGGTGATTGCATTTAGAGCACTTCTCTAACACTAGTTATTGTCATGTCCATATTATAAGCTGTTTCTTTAGATTTTAAGGCATTATGAATTGAAGGTTGAGCTCTAAGAGTTGTTCATATTGCAAAAAATTTAGACATCTATCTTCTTCTCTTCCTCACATCAACTGTAACAGTACCTTCTTATTGAGTAGGAATACCACCTTTAACATCTCCAATATCATCCTAACCTCCGCAAAAAGAACTTTCATTACCAATTTCATAGTTCAATCTTTATCTTATGTCTTTCTTTAAGCAAAATTTTGTCATTTCATGTCATTCTTCTAACATTTTTACAAGGATTTACATCACCTTTGATCCTAAGTAAATGGTTTTTTTTAATATGGCGATTCCCCTATCTTTCAAATGCTTGTTATAATACAAAAAATGGTATAATTTTTCATTATAGGAAACAATCTACTATAAGCCCAAGTGGGATCATCAAATCTTTTTGAAGCGATTGAATTTTCAAAAGTACTTAAACTTCCCTTCATTTATTTATAAAAATAAATAAAGACATATATCAAAATTAAATTAATAACTTCATTTCAAAATAATAAGAACAAATAGAGCAACAACAAATTCTCAACAATCATATGATATAGACACACATGTGAGTTTCATGAAATTATATAAATGCTTCCTAAATAAAATTCAAGACTTAAGCACATTTTATCTAAGAAATTCTCATATTTCTTAACCCAAACATCATAGAAGTATATATATTAATCCTGATGTTTCTTAACCCAAACATCAAAAAATCCTTTAATTTTTAACTTTCACAACTATAACCCATTTTATGTGGTTACATAATTCAACCATAAAATCACAACTATAACTCACTTTGTCTGATTATATAATTCAACCATAAAGTCATAACTATAACTCATTTTGTGTAATTATATAATTTAACCATAAAGTCATAATTGTAACCCATTTTTTATGATTACATAATTCAAACCTAAAGCTCACAATTGTAACCTATTTTGTTTGATTACATAATTCAACCATAAAGTTACAATTATAACCCAATATATTTTATTACAATTTATCTATAACCTCATATTTATAACTCGTTTTATATGATCATATAATTTAACCATAAACTTATAACTATAACCCACTTTGTGTGATTATATAATTCAATCATAAACTCATAACTATAACTCATTTTGTATGATTACATAATTTAACCATACACATAACTATAACTCATTTTGCGTGATTATATAATTCAATCATTAACTCACAAGTGTAGCTTATTTTGTATAATGACATAATTCAACTATAAACTATTGTAAGATTACATAATTCAATTTAAAATTATATATAACCCATTTAGTAACAACAACTTTGTAATAATATATAATCCAATTTGTGCAAAAAATAAACAATCCAAAACATTCAAATAACCAACCATTGTTATCATTTTTTTTGCCATTCTTACTGTGTTTTAGTTACTAATTTTAATCTTTGATTCACTAATTCTTCACCGTGACTTTCACTCTCTATCAGTTTATTTGTGGCAATATTTTATTCGCTAAGTTTAATCAACATTGTTGACAAGACAACAACACAAACAACATAATATTTTTTTAAAATGAGACAACATAATATTTCATTCAATATTACTCAAATTTCAAAAACATAGACAATACAAAATGTCATTCAATATAATTATTTCATTTAACACAGACAACACAAAACATATAGTTGGCAAGCCTTGATCTACTCAACTGTGATGGAGAAGGATGACGACAGAAGACAAAGGCAGAGGATAACAAGTTGTATGGGTTGTACAAATGGCATTGTGGGGTCCAACAGGCTACGAGTGCATCGACTGTGACTGCAACGATAGAAGGAGACAGGTGGTGATTGGATGCGTTGGTAAGAGACAGTGAGAGCTAACCCAAGAGAGGCGGTCGAAAGGGGAGATTAAAGAAGGAGATATGAGGATTATGGTTAACAAATTTTCTTTTTTGCAATTTAATTCTCCATTTTTTTAAACTGTAGATTTGACTAGTACTCAACCAGTATCCTAAACACCAAACAATTTGAAAAGGTCAATAATAGAAGTTAATATGAAATTGATTGTTTCAATATTGTTTATAGGGATGACAATAAGTTGTGCTTTGGTCTGTTGGGCTCGGATCCAAACTCAATCTAAAGCCTTATTAGGCCCAAGGCTTTTGGTTGACCTAGTTTTTTTCTTAAATTTGATCTTAATTCCAAGCCCAATCAAAATGGGTTGTGCCCATATTTTATTACCATCTTTAATTGTTTTTTGGTAACAACTAGTATGATACGTGTTAGATCAAGGTTTTTTATTAATGATTTTGATGATCAAGGTTTTTTTATTAATGATTTTGATGATAACCATGTAATATTTCAAAATTCAATTTAGATTTATTTCTTTGTATAAGTAATGATCTAATTCTCAAAAGAAAATAAAATCATAGGAGAAATACTTCCTTTTTAGTATGAACCTTCCTAATGAACTTATCTTATTTATTGCACAATATCCGGAAGAATCTTGTTATCATTAGATTTATTTCCTTTTATTGTTAACGAGTTAATTCTCCAAAGGAAATAAAACCATAAGAAATACACTTCCTTTCTTACAGGAATCTTCTTAATGAACTTATCTTATTATAAATGGTTTATTCGAAAGGATCCTACATTTTATGAAGGTCGTTTTTATCTCCGTGATTACTGGCAGGTTTTTGGTAAAGATGACATCGAAATTATTCAAATTTAAATCCATCCAGTTGACTAAAGATGCAAGTGAAGCAATGGTTAGTTGAAGAAAATGCCTACTTAAGGAAGAGCCATTACTTTTACAAGAATAGATCAAACTCTTGAATTACATCAACAACATCAATACTCTTGAAATTCATATTCTTATCAAATCTCTTGTGCTTTAGAAAGCAAAAAAAAAAAATTGAGAGACATTATTGAAGCTCATATTGAGTAAATTACATTTTCATCTATTGAGAGGTTATAGAGGCCAGCTAAATATTACTAGTTTGAAAAGTTGAAGAATCTTAAAAAATATGTACTCGTGAGCTTGAAGAGACTCGTCAAATTACTAGTTAAAATTGTAGTAAAACACTGAAGTTGGATACTTAGGAACTGGATGTAGGCTTGAGTTGTAAGTTGAATAAGTATAAATCGACTAATCTTTCTTTTCTTTCCTTAACCTTTAAATTTTTGCATTATATTGTATGTGTTCATTTTAAGAAGAGGTTCTTTCACTTTTATAATAGACTCTTTTTGTTTTTCAACTTGCAAGAGGTTCCTTTTAGTTTTAACAAATGTCTTCTATTTTAAATTATTTTAACATGATTTACCGTTTAGTAGGCTTAGATTGTCTAACAGGTTCCTATCGTTTAACAGACTTTTATAGTTTGATAGACTCCTATTGTTTTAAATTTTAACAGACCTCTATCTTTATATGAATTGAAAATAACTTTGAAAAATTTTTAAGTCATACACAAATTTCCCCCTCTTATGTGTGTTTAATTTATCAATACGAACTCCAAATATTAGCATAAATTGCTATGCAAAACAGTCCTGTCAAAAGTCATTTCAGCTATTACCAACAACATTTCCATGTATGTACATAACTTTGTATATAAAACTTGGTATCTTTGTTTTTGATAACTTACGGTGGGAAAAGGATATAACTTTGTTCAAATCCTCCTATACATTATAATTGTTAAATATAATCATCACAGTCAGGACTAACAAAACCTTTATATGGCATATATAATAATAAAGATTAAAATAATATTTACAACTCTAATCATTAAGTAATATAAACATGGAAAGTTGATTCATATTGCCAAATGGGTTTTTCAAAGTTAAAAGTTACAATAAAATAACTTTGGCAAGTTGTAATGAAATATTCTAACCATTATTAACAACTTATTCTGTATTTTAAAATAAAAATTGATATTCTTATTAAATATGATTTCAAATATAATATTGATTATATTAACAATGGGATGGATATCTAGTATATAGAAATGGCAAACAACTTGAGTTTGATATGATTTAAAATCAATAAGTAGAATTTATTTTGGTGAAGTTTAAATTGAATTCATTAAAACAACAATAACATCCTAACAAAAATCTCCCTAAAGAAGCAACCTTATTCTTAATTAATAAAAGGACTGTTTTGATAGACTCGTTGAAAATAATTTTGCAAAAACAATTCGAAGAAAACAGTAACTAAATACATAAGCAAATAACCGTATAAATCAAAAATAAATAAAAATAATTTCAAATTCAAAAACAAATTTCAAAATTTAAACGCCACTCACGTCGAAGTAAGTCAACTCGACTAATCAAAATGACATCATTTTATGAAGTTAGGATTCCTAACGATATATGAAAAACACAGGTAACATCAACAGTGTCATTTTGCCCATAGGAAAACCCTTTCCTTCCTGCTCATATCAGGACAGGATTATAAACAAGACTTTTGGATATGACCGGTAAAACTTGGCAGAAGTACAAATT
The DNA here is from genome assembly GCA_027568895.1 of Erythroxylum shatona. Taxonomy (NCBI): domain Eukaryota; kingdom Viridiplantae; phylum Streptophyta; class Magnoliopsida; order Malpighiales; family Erythroxylaceae; genus Erythroxylum; species Erythroxylum shatona. Next base: position 53,388 of record JAOSBK010000120.1, on the reverse strand, counting down.
CATTATTTGAAGATCATCACATACGATTCCTGTTTTTCTTTTTCTTTTTTCGTTATTTCAAGATCATGAAATGCACACCATTCTTCTTTTCCAATGGTATTCGTTGTAGTCTTTCTATATGACTGACCATGTTTATCGGTAAAAACTGGAGAATTCCATCAGCCCTTTAAGACGTGGAGCACAGGGATTTACTTTTTCTCAGGAAGCTTCTCTAATAACTCCGGTATCACTTCAAAAAGATCGCCAACAAGCCCATAATCAGCAACCTGCATTCAAGGAGACAGGTGATTTAAGAGAGAAAAATTGCAAAAGAGAAACGGCTGCGTGTTCAAGCAATGCAAGCATGATGAGTGCAACAAATTCCATTCCTTTGCTTTGTTTTCAAAAGCTAACAATTTTGTTCTTCAAAGTGAAGACTGCTTCCAAGTTGAGCTGCAGTAAAAAAAAAAAAATGTATCTAGTGCCTCAATTATGGCACCTAAAATTGCACGGACAGAATACAGCTCTTTGTCATGCCATGTATTCGATGCCTATCTTATCTTTACTTCTTTATCGATCCCATCATCAATTGCTTATGTCTATGGTAACAGGTCCTAGCCAAAACTGGCAAATTTTTTCATAATAGGTGCAAGTTCCAAAAACACTTGGGTAAAAATACTAAAAAATCAAAGAAGTTGTTCTTAACTGTTCTGGGTTAGGGCTGACGACAATACTTCCACATCTACCAGGATTTAAATCTTCAAAGGGTTCACAGAGTGAGAATTTATCTATTCGTGATTTGTAATGTATCAAAAGACAATTAAGTTATTCTTTATGTTGGTGATCGACTCTCATCTTATGTATAACCAGATTATTTTCAACCGTAATCTCTTCTGCCTCAAGTCTCATGAGTCCATTTTAAGGCAAAATGATTGTTTCCTTAGGTAGGGTGGTGTTTCTCCTTCAAACCGAAATGATCATCCTCATGGATTTAGTACATAAAGTCGTGCTTAGATAAAAGTACTACAGTTCCTGATTAAGTCTTTTAAGGATCAACTAACAGGTATTTTAAAGTAGTCAATGAACGGAAGACAAATGAAAGAGGTTTTCAACTGTAACCTGGAATATGGGTGCATCTGCATCTTTGTTTACAGCAACAATGATCTTGGAGTCTCTCATCCCAGCTATGTGTTGAATGGCTCCTGAAACGCCAAAAGCCATGTACAATTCTGGGGCAACAATTTTTCCAGTCTGACCAACCTGGAAAAGAAAGAAATGCAATCAAATACCTTGCCACCCTTACTGTAAGTTTTTTTCAAATTGCACATAGATTTTAGCACTTGGAGAAGAACACCAGCTCATATACACAAAAAATTCACAACATAATCACTAAGAAGCGGTGCACTGCATTTTAGTATGTTTATTTCAACGCCCAAACAAAAAGTTCCTAAGCATTGTAAACTTATCCATAGTTATGGAAACAACAGCCATAACACTGCAGGAGATCACCTGGAGATCATTTGGAACAAATCCCGCATCAACTGCAGCACGAGTGGCACCAACTAAAGAATAAGGAAAAAAAATGCCACGAAAAAATGCAATTAGAGATTGAGTCTGACCAAAGATCATCTGTAACATCAAGAACATGATTAAACCATTTTATTAGAACTACTTGAAAATTGTCTAAGCAAAATTTGCCAAACTCCATATCTGCAACTTGTAAAGGACAAAAATGAGCAAGTATGTCTGAAAAAATTTCATCAATATAATACCAGCTGCACCAAGTTTTTCTGCAAGCTTCTCAATCATTTTGAAGTTGTCCACGCTTTTCAATGCTCGCCCACCAGTGACTACAATCCGTGCACTTCCAAGATCAGGGCGCTCTTTGTCTTGAGATGTATGTTTCAAATATCTAGACTTACCAATAGACTCTGCAATTAGATTGTGAAACATTCTTAGATGAACCACTCATTGGACAATTATGACCAAACATTAAAGTTCAGATAATAGATGAATTCTACAGCACAAAGGATATTCCAGGAACATCTATCTGCAAATAGAAAATATTGTCTTGTTTTGTGGCAGAATGTAGCTAGATAACAATTATAAGCAGTAACTGATAAACAGACCTTCACAGAAGGTTGAGAGATCAACCTGGGAGATTGGAGCTTCATTAGATATCGAATGGAATAAAGTAGCTGGTACTGGAAAAGAAGTTGATCTAATCGTCAACAGACAGGGATTGTTGCCAGTGTATCGAACCGTACAAAGTGCATTGCCGGCATATATTGGCCTGCCACAGGTAGATATGGTTTATTTCTAGCCATAAGTACACGATGCTATAAACATATGAGATTTGTGGTAAGGGCTTAAAAAAAATCTAAATAAAACTCTATGGGAAATCTGTCCTGACTGAAAGTAACGAAACAAAACTTTCTATACACCATTCACTTGCTTTTATGTACCTTGAAAAGAATATCTAATTCCATATCAGCCAAGAAAAAGGTTTAAATCAGTAATCCGGCAGATTACATTCATATGGCTTGTGCTTTTGTGCGAGGTGAATCGTGAGGAGTTTTATCAATTCTTTGAACAGGTGAAGTGAAAAATATGCCTCAAACATTTATTAAATAATTAAATTAAATAGTGGAAGATCACCATTTAACAATGAATTGTAAAGTACATTGCAAGATCAATAAGAAAGACAAAACCGTAAACAAAAAAAAAGGTGTAAAACCAATATGAAGGTAGCTGGCTTGCTATAGTTTTCATAGATGGATACACAATTGACACAAATCACCATTGGAAAGCACACAGCCAGTGTCAGAAACCACTACTAACTTCCATTAAAGACAGTAGTCCAACTTCAAAAGGGTAAACACTACAAAGGTCGTAAACGACAGAAGAAGAAACCTGACAAATTGATTGGAGCCGCATATATTAACGACATCAGTAATGGGAGAAACATCTAGAAGGGCAGCTGCACGAGGAAGTATATTTTTCCCAAATGAGTTGGAAGCAGCAATTATGTGTGAGTAGCTTCCTTTATGCTGAACCAAGTGGACCAATTTCGCCCAAGGTTCCGCTAAAGGATGTTGGAAGTTTTCAGAATCGGCTGTAAGTACCTGTATGAAACATAAAAGAACGAAAACATCCTCATTTCTTAACGGCACGTACAAGGAATGCCCAGGTTTTGTGCACATGATCGAGTTAGCAAAAACATGTCTCCCTGGCATTCTCACATTCAAAGAAGTAAACTTTCACAGAAAACATAAAGCAAGTTCATAATCAAAACTAGATAATGCTAATTAACAAATAATGCAAACATGGTATAAGCTAAAGAAAGCGTAAAAATGATCAATTGGACATGAAAACAAAAGGGTAAGAGTGAAAATGCCTGATGAATAGAAGGATGGGAAGAGGCTGCATGAGCAGCAGCTTGTTGAAGTGAAGCGCCAAAGCCAGCCAATAGCACTGAAACAGAACAGTCGTCGCCTAGAGACTTGGCGGCTTCCACCGCGCTCAACGACGCCTTACTAATCGCACCACCCTCGTGCTCCGCCAGAACCAACGTACTAACCTAATCATTAATTAAATCAAAACATGGACATGAAATGAAATGACGTAAGATTTTTTTTAAAATTTCACAACCAGTAAAGCAGACGAAGAACCCAACGAAAAAGACAGAGTACAGGAGGAAGCTTACTGATCTAAAGATGAAGTGAATAGACCGAAATCCTGTGAAAGAAGTGTATTTTAAGGCCTTAAGCGTTGTCGCCATGTTCTCTATGAATGAGTTTTTCGTTTTCTTAAATTTGAGCTGGTGGAGATAACTAATCCAAGGGGTGTATTTATAGATCATTCTTCAGAAGTAAACGACGTCGCTGAAAGACAGCAAATAAAGAATGAGGATCACTCTTTATATCAGGATGTCCATCCGAAAATCTAGTAATTTTTTTAAAATAATTTTTAAAATTAAAAATATAAAATAACATTTTTTAATTAAACTTTCATCCAACTATTTTAAATAATATCATTTTATTTATAATAGTTAAATTTCAGATTTATCCACGCTCATACAACCCAAATTCAAATCTAATATCAATCTAATTAAAAAGTCAGGCTCTTAATCTAATATTTAATAAAAAAAAGAGGATCTTAAAGTAGAGTGACATCTTCATTTCCTGATATTCAATATAACTCGTGTAAAACAAAAATTCTCATTATTTCATATGTTTATTGTTAACTTACGACTAAATGGATTATTTTAACTTGTCATTTTTAAGGAGCAGTTTGTTTTCATTTTTTTAAAGATTTTTTGTTGTGGTTTTTGTAAATTAAAAAAATGACTCTTCAAATCGTGTTTGGTTAAATACGTTTATATATTTTATTTTTAAAATAAAAATAGCAACTATTTTACGAAAACGTAAAAATAACGTTTTCGTGATTTTTGAAAACAGATTTTCATAAACGTTTTTCTCATAAAAAGATATCATATTCAAGTTTTTCTCTTCTCTGCATCGATTTTGTCTTTTGCGTCTTCATCGGTGTTGCAATATCTCCATATTTGTTTTTATATTTATTTGTTGCTTTTGCGATTTCTCTTGTCCCTCTTATCCATAACATCAGACCCATAACAAAATAAAGAAACTAGGCGTAATGGAGGAGAGATGAAAACCGTGAAAAGAAAAAGAGATGTATCTATGCTTACTAAAAGCAACATGTAGAACTTATGTTTTGAGAATAAGCTTCTGCAATTTTGTGCAATGATAAAGAAGACGATGCACTTTTAGCTCTTAAGTTTTTACTTCACGTCCTCTGCTAAACTTAACGAAGACCCCATCTGATTCTTTACAAAGAACCAAAATAACGTTTCCTGATCCTCGCATCTTTCAAATTTGAGACAGCTATTGTTGTTTTCTTCTTCCTCACGTCTTAGTCTTTGCAGCTATTTTATTCTTGAACTTCTCGTTATTATTTTTCCTTGTCCTCATTTCTTTATAGCTTTTTTCTTCTCATCATCGTGTCTTTAGTATACAGTGGAGCACGCATAGAGTTGAGCACTTGTCTTTACATCATTTAATGCGGCAGAGCCTAGTATTCACGTAGTCTTCCTATTGTTACAAAAGTGAAGCTTACTTTGCCACATTAAATGACTTTATCCAAAGTAAACCTTAGTCTTGTCATAGTGAAGCCTAGTCTTCCCGTTATTTGTCTTCACGTAATAGCTCTTGTTTCTTTTAAGTGTGGAGAACCATTGTTTCTTTTAAGTGTGGATAACTGAAACATTAAATGCTCTTGTATGTGAGTTCTTCACGTTGAAGCCTATTCTTGTCTTCTTGTCTTCACGTAGCTTATTGTTGCTTATAACTGTGGAGAAGTAAACATTAAATGCATTTATACGTTAGTTGAATTTGATATATATGCAGCCATACTTACATTAAATGCATTTGCTTGTGAATCCTGTTAAAGTGACTTATTATCTTAAGCATATAGCCATACTT
>JAOSBK010000120.1:21391-47805 GCA_027568895.1 Erythroxylum shatona | reverse complement strand
TCACTGAGTTCGCAAAACTCACCCAAAATTTGCAATTATTTTTCAGGACTCAGAAGAATACCCCGTTAGGTAACGGGAGTATATCTATTGCATGTGAGAGAAAGAAGAGGTTGTGATCAGTTCGCGTCTGCATTGTGTCTCTTTATTTTTGCACTGAATTGTATTTTTCCGCAAATCATTGTAATTTGTGTATTTGCGTATATTATTTGTGTAGAACTTTCCGATTGGAAAATAAAAAGGGGGTTTTGGTTTTGTTTTTTGAATGGGCTAATCGAACTTCTGGTATGTGAAAAACAAAATTTGCAACTATTGTAAATGAAAATGTTTCTGAATAAAATGAGCCCAAATTTACGATTATCGATTTTCACGTACCCTTGAAAAAAAATTGTATACTGCATTTTTGACGAACTAAGTGATGTAGCACGCCATCCTTGCGAGGCACGGACTCGGATATCACCATCGATGTCGGGTTCGGGTCATGCGGGAGTGGGGTGTTACAATTCACCTAAGGAGTCCTATAATTCAGCTCTCTAGAAAGAAGTAAGGGCTCATTCCAAATTGGTGTCAAGTTATATATTCAAAAGTGGGTTTAGTTACGTCAGCCTTAACAGGGAACTCAATTAGCTCCAAAGCGTTCCATTGGTTTTGCAACCTTTGGGAATGCTTCAATGCTTTCATTCCCTTCCTTTCTTCCTTAGACAATTTACCTTCTGTAAATCAATCCCTTAGTTGAATTTATTCCTTCGTATTGAATCTACTCATTCCATTTCTATTTTTCAATATAGCAATCCTTACTCAAAACAAATGATTGAAATTATGAACTTTTACTTGGGATGAAAAGCAAGAATGACCACTTAGTCAACTAAACCATTTGTTTTGAATAGGGAGATCAAAAAGAGACACTTGTAGAGACAAAAAAGAAAAGTGGCTCCTTTCTTAACATTAAGAAGGGTAGATTACGTGAAGATCAAGTGAAGTTGTGATTCATGTTTGGAGAAGAACCAAAAGAATAATTAAGAGTATAAAAACACATCTAAGTAAAGTATAAAGGAAAAACATATATGTTGCCTTGATATTTCTTTATCTCGAATCCCATACCACTATAATAATCAAAGCCAAATTGACTGGTAGTGGCTAGTCGAAGCTTAAATAGGTAGCCACTTCTTTCTTAAGGGACTGTATATAAGACTTTCTCGTTATACAGTTTAGTTTCAAGCTTTTTTCGGAGGGCCTTGTTATTATTATTAGATCATTGTCTATATCCATGCTTGTGTTTTCAGGTTAGAACATCTCGTAGTAATAAATAATCTAAAGACTTTTAATGTCTAGAGATTTGGAATAGTCGAATAGCGTAAATTAAAAAAAGAAAGAGTAATATATTCTATGTAAAAATGAAACATAAAGGAACCTTGGGAACTTTGAATTAAGATAGCAATATATTAGGTTGAAAAAATAGGTTTTTTTGGGTATCAATTCAAAGTCTAAAAAGGTTTGTTGTGCACCTCACAACTTTGTCATAATAAATTTGAATAGTTGCCTTGGATTGACTTCTAAATTATAATTACTCAAGTGAATAACTAAACTAACTAGATAGGAGATAGAAGAGAAACAAAAGAATTCATGTTATGTTATTTATTAATATTTAACAGTAATCCAAAGAGTAACAAAGAATAATAAAATAATAAAGATAAAAGATAAATAATAAGGAATAGAAGTAAATTATTCGCTTCGATAATATATTAATATTTACATTGGTTCTTGTAGCTTCAATTGAGAAAAGAACCTTAAATTTTTTTTTAATTGACTTTACGTCCAAACTTTAAAAGATAGGGATGAAGGCATGGATAGCCTTAGGGTAGCATATATTAATCAAGAGTAGTTGCAGCCATCTAAATTTCTACAGATCATTAATGACCTATTCCTAACCTGTAATATCCCATTTTTTTGGAATATGCTTAGCATTTAATCCTAGATTAAATATTGCATATACATGCATAACATTAGCATTCATACACGCATTGATATTTGTGCACATTACAAGTTAGCATATGCACTCAGTTGATTTATTCCAGGGTATGAAAAATGTTAAGTGATCATGATGTGAATTATGAATTAATACGCCTTGATTTTTGGTATGATTGGATTTCAACTACTAAATTGGAATTAATGTTATGGATTGGGAAATTGATGGATTAAATGTACATTTGGACTAAGACAAATGTTAAGTGGTAGGATAAATTGTTACATAAAAATTAGGGTGAATAAGCCTTAAATTGAGTGACATTTGACATAGTTAAATATGTGACAAATGAATTAGTAATTAAATGAAAATTGGACCAATTATTATGTAACATGTGGACCAATCTTGGAATGACACGTGGACTGATTTAGTAGGGGGACAAATGGCAACTTAATATGTGGACTAGTGGCAACTGATTAATTAGGCAAATGTATTACATGCCTTAAGACACATGGTGAGTTTAAAAGTTGACACCTAGTATGATGATGGAGCAAATTCCAACAGCAATGTTTATGTTGTTTCCTTCACCTTTCTCTACCGAAATTGCTCCAAATTTTCTCAGTATTTTTTTCTTAACCCTAGCTAAAGTTCTGCACGAAAATCAAACCTAAATCCTTCATCAAATTGCCAAGAAAACTAACTGATTATGATCTTCATATTGTTGTCTGAAAATCACCTTGCTTTTACTATAAGTTTGTGTTGATTTTGCTTGCATGGAGACTTAGTTTAATCTGAAGTTTTGAGTTGGATTGGAAGCCTAATAGGTAAGTGACAATATGAGTTTTATGGCATGTCAAATGATATAAGAATAATGCTTGAATTGGAATGAAATGCATGTAATATTGGTGAAGATATGTGCTAGAAAATGTTATGTGAACTTGGAAGTTTTTCTGTTTTATTTTTGCTTTATGAAAACCGTGGGATATAGAATTGATTTATGGATGAATTAGGTTTGGATTTGAAGTATAATGAAGGTGGATTTATGTCAAAGAAAGATGTTAATTTGATGTTCTTAAATTGGGAAAGAACTAGGACTAGATGCATAATAATGTAAAAGTTTATGGTTTGATACTTTGTTAGCTATTAATTGAATAATTTTGAACTGGAACAAGAGCTGTTATTGATGAAGAATTGAAGTATGATTTAAGCCTAATAGAGGTATAATTGATGAACTATAAAGAGGTTATTTAACGTTACTATAAAGTATAAAACAATATGAAAAAAATGAAAGAAGAATTGCTAGAATATGTTAGCTGTAGTGTTTTTACATAATATGCATTGGTATTTTGACCATAACTTGATCTATAGATATCTAAATAGGATAATTTTAAGTTTATATTAAATTCGAGACATATGGTTATATTTTTTATGAAGGATTATAATTTTAATTATATCTCTAAGAATTTCAAACTTTGGCTTAAAATTTAATTTTTAGATTCTGTTACAGTTTGAGAACAATCTGTATAATTTTGGGTATACAAAATTATAGAAACTATCTGAATTAGTTTTTAAATCAAATTAATTATTTTTTTTGACGAAAAATCAAATTAACTATTTGAATAATTTGATATGATTTTCAAACATTAATTATCAGGAAAAGTAAAATCTACCACACCAAATTTGATAATAGTTGGGTTTGAATTTGTCTAAAACATACATACGTGCTATATAAGTTTAATTTTAAGATGGTCAATAAACTTTAAACATATACAAACACCTTGAAATTTTGCAAAACGGTCAGTCTCTGAAAAGTCACAGCCGGAACGAAGGTCAATCAACTCCTTCCACTTTGGCCAACTTGGAAACCTCACAGCCCTACTTCACGTCAACTTTCCACTAGGGACCGTGCGTTTTCTTGACGCGCAACACTAGCGATTGGAATGAAACTCCATAAAACACCAATCTTAGCGCACATCTCTACCTTCCCGCGAAAATCTATTGGAGAAGCCAGTCAGACAATCACGCGCTATTTTCTCTCGGATCACCAGGAATAATCATGAAAGAATTGGTCAAACATAATTCAACAAAAATAGAATTAGAAACCTAAAAAAGTGTAAAAAGAAGAAGAGAAAACCTCAATTATCTCCTGCTAAGAAGTAATTAGAGAAATGGGAGACATAATTAACTATAGAATCAGACAAGAACATGTCTTAAGACATCATTAACAAGTACTAACCACCCAAACATGTCAGTACCTAAATTATAGTTATTACGTTTTACGCAACTGCCGATAAGATCTCTCCGGCATTGTTACTTGCATAAACGGAAAAAGATAACAAAAATTTAAGGTACAATATTAAGAAAACGGGAACAAAGAAAGATTACAGCTTTTTGCTGATTTCTCTTTTTAATTTCATTATCCTTATTCTTTAGTTTGAGCCTGTCGTCTCTGTTGTTGTTGGCAGCTCGGTCTTCCATCATTAACTCAAACGCTTTCGCACCCTTTTCAATTTATTGATCTTCCAATTCTGAGGAGGTCAGCTCCTGGTTGGCGGGTAGAAAGTTGCAGCGTTCTGTGGAAAGATTTAGTCTTTTTCTTTTTTGGTTTTTTTGGAGAAGTTGAGGAGGTATTTTCTTTGTCAATGTGGAGGGACGCTGGAGAGTCTGCGGATTCTTACTACCAAGTCCGGCCTGAGTGCACGGATGTTCCCAAAACCAGATTCAAAATCAAGGTTCGTGTTCTTTGGTGAAAATTTTCATCTTTCTGCGGGTCTTTTGTGAAGTGCCCATTTTCTCGATTGGATCACAAGTTCTGTAATTCGGTTAATTATTTAGCAGCCGAGCGCCTATTTTGCTATTTTGGATCAATGCCATTTATGTGTTGTATTAAGATTGACAGCTTATTCCATTTATGTGTTGTATAATATGATATTTAGATTGACAGCTTATTCCTTTAAATTTCTTTTTCAAGTCTTATTGGGATTATTGCAGAATAATTGATCAGTGGTCATTCCTGCATCTGGCTTGAAGAATCATGTGTGTGCATATAACTGTAATAGCATGCGGTTGGACATAATTTGTATTTTAGTACGAGGAAATTGAGATACATTGCGATTAGTGCATTTATTTGAAAATGCAGTTATTAACAAGTTTTATCTTGTCACCACTTTCCTTTTAGCGATGAGATTGGACCCATAGGAGATAGAAAAGAGACAAAGAAGTTTTCAATTCCTCTAAGAATCATCTTGACATTCAAACACAACCATCCAGTATTCGTGGTCACTGGGATATTAATCATATGTATATGTTCTTTATTCTAATCTAGATGTTAATGATGTTGCTTGTTAATGCAACTGCTGTAACTTCCATTTTTTGATAATATGCTACTACAGGCTGGCAAAACTCTGAGTGCCAGAAAATGGCATTCTGCATTTAGTCCAGATGGATTCCTCGATATAGGCAAGACTCTTGGCCGAATTCAACGTGGGGTAAGTGCATCCCCTGATTTCAGATAATGCAGCCAATCTGAAAGATTGATTCTCTTTTTCTTTTCCCTATTTTTATGTATCTTAATTTTTTACTTGGTTATGTGTGAATTTTAGGGGATCCACCCTTCAATTAGAGGAGAAGTCTGGGAGTTTTTGCTTGGTTGTTATGATCCTAGGAGTGCATTTGATGTAAGAGAACAGATACGATCACATAGAAGGTAGTTCACTTTTAATCCTTTGCATTCTATTGGTGAGACTGATAATTGATGGGGGAAGAATAACAAGATTCTTGTTCATGATTGTTATAACAAGATTCTTGTTCATGATTGTTCAATGAATGTTAACTGGGTAGAATGACTATGTTTTAGAATTCCTTATCTCTGGTATTTTAAAATTTTATTGCCATGTCTTTACCTTGATAGCTCTGTATATGTATGATAACAAATTTCATGGGACACTATACGTCTTTAGGCCCATGTACACTAATGTGCTAACGATGGGTCTTCTGACTTATTATTTGATTTGTGATTCCAGAATCTTCTTTGAAATATTGACTTGAGAACCACTTTTTCATTTCTATATCTTAAGCGAGGTGCTAACATATATTTTCTTCTTGAATGTGGGTATATCATCTTAAGTGCAAGTCTTATCTTATGCTTGCGTGTGAATAAAAAACGATGGCCTATTCCATTTTACTGAACATTTGAAATTTGCCCTAATGTCGCAATTTCAGGGTGCAATATGCTAGGTGGAAGGAGGAGTGCCGGGAAATGTTTCCTATTGTTGGAAGTGGCAGGTTTATTACAGCACCTGTAATTACTGAGGATGGTCAGCCTATTCAAGAACCATTAGTGCTTCTAGAAACAAATCAAGAAAAGGGGCTGGCTTCCTCATCAAATGGTAATATGGATGCAAATGGCAATGCAATAGATGCTAGTGGCATAAATCAGTCAAGTATAAATGCCTCCAGTTCAGAAATGGTGAAAGAGCTTACTAGTCGTGGTCCTTTGGACAAAAAAGTAATCCAGTGGATGCTTACCCTACATCAAATAGGTTAGTGAAGTTTTGTGATTATCTCAATTTTCTTATGAGAAACTCCGATTATTCTATCAGTGCTTTTCTTTGCCTGATTTATCCATAGTAAAGCATAAATAATTGGTGAAAGCAATTTATATCCCTGTGCAGTACTTATTCTCATGTAACTTAAATAATTTCTGAATAATTTTCAGAATTGGTTATGTTGCCTGGCACAGTTTGACAAAGTTCTTTCCTGTTTAACATAACCTCTCTTCCTCTCTACATATGTGCAAAACTTTGGGTATAAGGTTCATGCTTTATAGTTAAGTCAACATATTGAGATATAAATGCAGTTCTATATGTACATGCATGCTTCCTGAAGCTTCATATAATTGCAGTTCTATATGCACATGCATGCTTCCTGAAACTTCTGTTTACTGTTTATAACTTGAATTACTGAAATGCAAGATAAACTTTGTAATTTCTCTTCAATTGTAATCTTTTTCTGAATTAATATTTATGGTAGGCCTTGATGTCATTCGCACGGACAGGACACTGGTATTTTATGAGAAGCAAGAAAACTTGTCAAAACTTTGGGATATTCTTGCTGTTTATGCTTGGATTGATACAGATGTTGGCTATTGTCAAGGTACATAATTAAACTAATTTCTTTTGTTATGCAGGTTATTAATGATATTGAATACATTGGAATTTCATCAAATGGTTTAAATTTTCAAGATTTTCAACTTCCTATTTTTTTTCTATGTTGCCCATACGTGGTTGATCAGGATCTCTGCGTTCATCATTTTGCTTTTTAGTGGAATATGTACAATAAGATGCTTTAGACATAATCTCAGTTTCATGCAAAGATGTGATATCTATAAAAAATTCCTTTATGATTGGGCAGGGATGAGTGATCTTTGTTCCCCCATGATAATACTTCTTGATGATGAAGCTGATGCTTTTTGGTGCTTTGAACGTTTGATGAGAAGATTGGTATCTTTCTTTTACTTGACCTGTTTTTGTATCTTGTATTAGACTAGTATGTATGCATCCATAAGATTGTGGTTGACTGTATAATAATTTGACTTACATGTATCTACTTTCCTCTTATGTGCTTTCAGGTTTTTACTATTTACACAAGAAGAAATTGATAACTGTTATTCAATGAGGGTTTATCTTTTTTTCCCACCTTGCTCTCATTCTTCACGTTTAGTCATTTTGATGCCTACCTCCCTCCCTTGTGGCTATCTTGACTTGCTCTTATAACTTATTCCATGTCCTCCAACATTAAAAACTTCTACTTCTGTCAAGTTCTAAATTTTGGGGAATTATACCATTCATAATTAGTAGTCCTGTATTTAATTAGAGTTGAATAATATCCACACCAGTTGTTTCAACTTGATCTGCTAAAGAATGTCTCTTTGTTACTTCTTAGCCTATTTTACCGTCACTTGTCTTTTCTGTTACCTTTTCCAATTTCTTATGTTCAATTCTTGTTTGAATAAAGAGAGGGAATTTCAGATGCACTGAGAGCTCTGTTGGAGTGGAAACACAGCTTGGTAATTTGGCTGCAATTACGCAAGTTATTGATCCAAAGCTTCATCAACATTTAGGTATTACCCATAGAGTTATCTTTTACAGTCCTTTGTATTTATTATATTTGTTGTCGTTAGTGGATTTTGCGTGACTGTTTCACTGCTCTCTTTGATCCTTTTGACAAACAATGTCATTTGGGCTGTTTTCTTAATGCAGAGTGTAGCGTTGAGCTTTGATTCTGTATGATTGGTCAATTGTACAGCTATCTTGATTTCATTTCTGGGTTTATTTGCTTTGGAATAGTGCTTTCTTCATACTTTTTCTCATGCATGGTTGCATTACCAATTTATACTCCAGAATAGAAGTATCAACACAAATTTTTACCACAGATGCACTTGGTGGAGGTGATTACTTGTTTGCTTTTCGCATGCTTATGGTTCTATTCCGCCGGGAGTTTTCTTTTTGTGACTCACTCTATCTTTGGGAGGTACGATTCAGCTTATCCCAATCTTTGATATATCTTTTATGGCTTTAGTAATTGAGAAACAATATAAGCTGTTTTGTGGGGTAATGCAAGTTATCGTTTGTTGAGTCTTGAGATTTTTATCTCCTTAGTCTGTGTAGCCAGTAAGTCTTGTATGACTGAATAGATGTTTATCTCCTTATTCTTTCGAGCTTGTACAAGATCGAAATCAGGAACATTTCTTTGCCTGTATCTTAGAATCGAGCTCCTAGCAGAGTGTAAACTCCCATACAGAGCATATCTTTGGTTCCCAGAAGTTGCATGTGTTCTCGCACTTGCATTGCATTTTTCTTTACCTACGAAGTTTATTGTTTTCCCAGTGGACTATTTCAACTATTACTTTTAACTTACATACTCTCAGCAGCCTTCATGCATATTGAATGCCAAATTCTTCTATTTATTTTGTATGTTTTGTTTACTTCCAACAGATGATGTGGGCCCTTGAGTATGATCCTGACTTATTTGAGATGTATGAAGAGGCTGATGCGAATAGTGAAAAAACAGAAGGATCTAAAGGAAGAACGAAGTCTATTCGGCACTATGGCAAGTTTGAGAGGGAAAATAAGAAGAATGGGGCAACAAATTCAGAAGCACCCCTTCCCATTTCTGTTTTCCTTGTTGCTAGTGTCTTGAAAGATAAAAGCTCAAAGTTATTGACAGAAGCTCGGGGACTGGATGATGTTGTTAAGGTCAGTATGATAAGTTGGTTCTTTCACTATGCTTTGGGCACCCTAAGGCTATGTTGACCAAGTAAAACTTAAGGACCAAGTAAAAAGTACAACTGGAGATCTTAAAGACACAAAACATGCACTACGGAGTGAAAGTTATCCCCATGTTGCTAATTTTCTTTTGTTGTGGGATGTGATAACTGTTACAGAAGTTCCAACATCTTAGCTCACCATCCATTAAAATGCCAATAAATTAGGATTGAAGGTTGTCCGCACAAAACTGATATGGATTATTCTCATTCATAGGCATTTCTTTTGTGTGTCTTAAAAAACGAGAATGAACTAGATCACAGTAGCTCGGTCCAGATGTATTTGCAGTAGTGGTGCGTACTTGATGTTCAATTCATGGTTTATGAAGCCCCAAGTAGTTTGTTATTGATGGAATTTCGGTTAGTGTGGATGACGGTTTAAAAAGATGTGGTCGGAAAGTAGTGAATATACTGGTTCTCAGCCATTAGACAATATATATATAGAGACAGAGACAAGATAAGAAGGTCTTATAGCAATAGGTGAGGGAATAGGATCACAAGATTTCTGCAGGCAGTCTCTTCTATTTTCATTTCACTGATCTTTCTTTTCCATGATGCTTTTCAGATACTAAATGACATGACTGGAAATTTGGATGCGAAAAAAGCATGCAGCGGAGCAATGAAACTTCACAAGAAATATTTAAAGAAGGTATTACACTTTACTATAATTTTCATACTGCCATGAAGGTCCTACAACAATGTAAAGGAGGAAAGGAAAAGAAAATGTACAAGTCATCATTTTATTGGATACTAAACAGCTTAAGTTTTAGCCACTTGTTGGTATTTGGGATGTCCATGAGGCCTAAACTACAATATCTGAGTAACCTTTTGGAGAGCTCAATTAACTCTTACACTTACAAGTTCTTTTCTTCCTTTTCCTTTCTTTAAGACCAAAATTTTGAAGATTATGATGTAAAAACATTTATCCATCCAACAGGATCTTATTTACTAGATGTCTGATTAGTTAGTATACTACTAAATTACCTCAAACTATGGATTAGTTAGTATACAGCTCCTTTGCACTTTGATTATTTGGATGAGTTGGTGTCATTGTATCCTGTGAAGTGCTTGTTTCAGCTAAGGATGTCACTTTTAGCTCACAGCTCATTCATTGCTAATGCAGGCCAAGAAGACATAGCATATATTGGATGAACTCCATGAAATTTTTTCAGCCCAAGTCAACTGCGTTCATTGATTTGGTGAGTAATAGTAACATTATATTGCGACAAATATGCACTTGGAGATTGAAGAAATGTGCAATTTCCCCAATCTGCAAAATGGTCATAAGACAAAGTTCTTGTATGTGAAAACTAATCCTAACCCTTATTGTCCTCCTTAACTGTGTATGCAGAGCATTCTGCAATAAATTCCCTATTGTATTGCAAATGTTCCCCCTCTATAATCATTCAATGAATTCATAGCAAACCATTGTCCTGGACAAGTCTGAATCTGAACGGCCGAACTTCTAATTCACTGTGTAATAGCACACTAGCACGGTTTGACGTTGAGCTCTACCAATCATGAACTGCCCCCATCGTGAACTTGGATAAATCGTGGTCTTTTCAACCGATCATTGGGATATATATGCCTCTGCATTAAATCATAAATGTCTTTTAAGGATCAAAGACTAACACAGAAGATGATGGATTGTACGGTAAACCGGAGAGGATATTGATAGGTCATTAGTGCATTATCATCCCAAATATGAAGTAGTGCATCACTGTTATCAATAAAAATGTTTATAAGATAAATATTACAATAAAAGTTACATATCTTAAGGGTTTAAAAATAAAAGGTGTAGTTGTTGACTAACATTAAGTGATGTTCTGCATGCCAATTAACACAAATTTTATTTTTAGGGATAGCAAAATGGTTAGACTTCAATCTAATCCGACTCAAAATCAATAGATTTGATCCAAATTCGTTGAGTATTAGACTGCAATTAAACTTTTTTTTATTATAAAATTTTGATTTTAAGTCGACCAGTTGGTACAAAATTGTATTCTAAACACTAGTTAAAACTTGATTAGGCTTAGGTTTAAGTCAAATGTTTCGTTTCTTATCGAGTTTGTGTATGGACCGAATATTTCAATCCCAATTAAAATTCAAGCCGAATAAAAATATCGAGTGGAACTTGGACCTAAATCTCTACTCATATGTTAACAATTTATTTTAAATTTATAAATATATATATTAATTCTTTACCTACAATAAATTTTAAAATATTAGAAGACACTAAAATAAATAATGAATTTTCTTTAAGGCAGGGAAGCTGGTAAAAATTTTATAATTTTAAATTTATTTGTAATCTAGAAAAATTGTTAATTGTTAATTGTTTTTTAATTTTAATTTTATTTGTAATCCTGCCTTTCTATGTTTTAGATTCTATTACTACTATTCCCAATAAACAACAAGGATAAAATTAGGGATGACAATCGGCTAACTGAACCCACTTCGACGAGATATGGACTGATTATCTCATCTTGGCTTTATATTTTTTAAAAATGAGAAAAAATGACATTATTTTGTATCTTTCCGTCCCAGCTCGTAACCTGGTTAACCTGGACTGAAGTCAAGCTAGATCGATCACGTTAAAACTAGTTTAACTCAAAGATGAAGAAGAAAAACTGAAAAAAAAAATGATTGATATTTATTTCACATTGTTGAACTTGGCCACTTCTGTGGTTTGGAATTCAATATATATGAATATATCACATCATCGTGTTTTTTGCGTAATAAACTTGAGAAACAATCTCTTAGTTTTTTCAATAGCTAACCCAATAAAGAGATTTAGAATAGGAAATATAACATTTATTTTATTATATTGAGCTATTTCATAATGGAAAAAAGAAAAGGGTTAATAAATGCATTAAAGTATAGAAATAAACATAATTACCAAATATAAATATTTTTAAAGGTAAAATATCTGTAGGCAATCATCTAATTGGTGAGCATATTAAACTTAACCCTACATTGTGAAAGTTAGTGAGACATTTTTTGATTAGATCCGTTGTTCTATGAATCAATCCTAACCATGTGTCAGTTAATCCCATTCACACATTTATATAGAATTCACATAAATATGTGGACAAAATTAATTGGCACAGACTTGGAACACTATTATGGGAACAAAGGATTTCGTGTGGTTATATTCATAATTGAATGTTAAAGCATTTTATTGGACACTTGAATAATTATATTCTTATTATCCAGATGCAACTAATTTTTGCATAATCTCTTTTTAGATAAATATATTGATCATATTATTTCTTTCCATAATTAAACTTTTTTTAAAAGAAAAATTATTGAATTTCTAAAAAATTAATAACTATTACACAAAAATCACACATATTTTTACTTAATAAGATGAAAGTTCTCTATAACAAAACCTTATTAAAGCTTTGAGAGGTTATAAACATAATATCATATTTAATATTTCATAATTGAAGATAAGAGCTTCCAATTTGTGGAGCAATCCAATGTCCAACTGATGCAGAAACCAAGAACGTCAAATAACTTCATCAACAAGAATAAATTTGACACACTAAAAGAGCTCTAGCATCCACCATGTCCTCGGAAAAATGAATCCATTTAAGCAAAGAGATAAGCTATTCAATAAATTTACATTTCACACAATGGATCACCTTTTTAGCGTAAAAATTAAGTGTTAGATGTAGCACAATCACAAATCTCTGTGTCTGAACTTTCTTATATTCTCCTCCAGATCTGTATCAAGTTATAGCAGACACATAGAAGCCTTAAAAGCTCATTTTGTTGTGTATCCTTTTAATCATCTTTTATCCACCCCAATCTCTTCAATCATTATATAGACTTTCTTTAGCAAAACCATGGCCGCGAGCTAATCATCATAATTGTAAAACAAAACACGGAATGTTTTTGGTTTTACGATGAACTCTCAACCAATTGCCAGTTGGCTCTAACACAACCAGAACTTTGTGGGAAGAAAGAAATCACATGATCAGTGGAGATGATCTTTCACCAGAAGGAAAGCCAATATTGCACTGAATATGATGGTTGAGAATTTAAAACCAAGCTTATGAGCTCCACCCTTGATAGGGATTCTTGTTGGCAGGGCACACTCTTCTCCATTGAAGAAAACCTTCTTAGGGAATCCATCACCTTTCACTATGTTGATGTGTGGTGTGTGCTTTTTGGTAAAAGATATGACAGATTGTTGCTTTCCAGGCACTCTAGGATCTCCTTGCCTAGTGCCATTTACCTCTGCAACCAAGAAATTCAAGCCAGGCAAGCCTTGGAAGAAGATTGTTTTGCTGTCTATCTTACTCCCATTGAAGGAGTACACATTTTCATATCCAGGAAATGCCTTGCCCATTTGAATGGCAGCAAACCAATCTTCAAAAGGAGTACTATCCCAGTTGAAAAGTGTGATCCTGGCAGTCCATCCACTCTTGTAATCTGCATTTATGTGCCAATTGATACTCACAGGACAGTTATCAGGACAAGGCCTAGGATTTGGAACCCTGAATTTCTTCATATGAGCCCAAGCTAATGCCTTGGCAGTTCTGTTTTCGAATGGCACAAGAAGAGCTTCTGCAGGAAGAAGCATGGAACTAGCCTTCTCGCTGCAACGTGTATTGTCTTCACAGCCACAGGCACAAGTATTGCAAGGAATTACTGATTCATTATAGTAAGCAGAGAAAGAGACACAGCATCTGGTTTGCTGTGCCTTTGGACTGGTAATGTTGCAGACCACTTGCCAACTAGCAATAGCTGTGCTATAAGACTGAAGACCACTTGAATCTGGAAATTCTGTCGGGTCGACTCTGATTGGAGCTCCACACTTGTAATGAGGATTGACAACCCCCTCAATCTTCCAATGTTGTGGTGGCTCTAGAGCAGTTCTGTTCATGTTAGGTGGGAGCTTGTACACCTGCATCTGGAAAATCGACCTTGCTCTGCTCTCATCCATATAAGCTGGTAATAGGCTACCATTCCTACAACAATATGGCAACTTTCCAACCTTGGAATCATTGGCTCTTTCTTTAGGAAGATCGGAAATCACGGGCTTTTTGTCGCAACTCATAACCTCGGAAAAGTCCAAATCCGCATAATATTTTCCCGCAGGGCCATACAAGCAGTTAGCGTAGTTTCTTGAGCGAGTGTAGGCTCCTCTCATGCTGTAAATGAACTCTCCATTCATCCATTCCCAGGTCAAGTTCCAGTGGTCCAGACGGCCTAATTTGTTGGTATTATCAATTGTAACCTGAGCAAGATAGTTGTTTCCATAGGCTTGAAGAACATCGTACGTGAAGGAAAGATCTCCGTATCGACGAGTAAAGAACTTGGTCTTCTTTACTTTTACCTTGTATTTAGGATCCTTCTTGCAACAAACTTGCATGTAGGTTTTCCCTGAGACAATTAGTAATCGAGAAGATTCGAAGGGAAAGATTATAATGGAATCCAGTGAAGAACTTTACAAAACACAACAAAGAGAAACTGGTGCAAAAAAAAAAAACTTGTCATCTGAATTACGATTGTCCTTTAGCTCTTTCGTCGTGTAATTTTCTAAAAACTGAATCGGAATCATTGTAAGAGTTGGCGTATACCAACCCTGAAATATTGACAACTTTTTATGTGTGATTGCCTCCATGCATTTTAGGAAAGACGTGGGAACGCAATGTGAGCTGGGAAGACTATGATCTAATGGATACACGCAGTTAACTTTCAAAACAACAACATATGAGCAGTGTACATACCTTTCCTCGTGGCTTTAGGACACTTGAAGCCATCGTTAGCAAGCTTGATATCCTTAGGCATTGGCACCGCTCCTCGCTTCAACCCAAACTGCGTGCCGGTGATTTCAATCTGTTGCGAAATTTGAGTGAAATCCCCCGCAGTTTCAATAGCAGTCTTGAGATCAGCATTTCCGTTTCCGGCAAAGGTTGTGCCGTTGCCAGCGGGTGTAGGCAAATCTTCAGCATCTACAATGACCGCCCCGTCAACCGACACCAGAATCTCTCGGTGTTGGAAGCCTATAAACATCTTCCAAGCCTGGAGCTCCTCCGTACCGGCATTGGTAATGGTTGCTGTGGATTTGAACGCCCATGCCTGAGCAGTCACGTTCTTTACATGTGGATACTCCCTTTCGCGCGAGGTAAATGCATAGGTTAGAAAGATACCATTACAATTGTTCAATGCTGGTGGTGGGGCTTCAGTTTCAGTCTCATCTTGAGCATGGCAAACATTTACAAACACGGAGACATATACAGTAAGTAGGAGGATCAAAAGTTGCTTGGCAACTTTTGTCCCAAGTTTGAGCTTCATTGTCAGTTTACTTGCCAGGCAAGCAAAATGTTTCCTCGAGAAAGAGAATGTAGTGGTGGCCTTGACGGTGGTTTGGGGACTGCCGCGTTCAAATCAGAACGCGGCGACTGAGGGAAATGGAGGCACTGCGAGTTCGGGGGCAGAAAACCCAACTTAGAATTAGTTTAGAAGGTTAATAAAACTCGGGAGACAAAATATAGGACTGAGTCAAGCTTTATTCTCTTCCTCTAATTTTCCCGACAGCTTCGGAGAAGACAAAACCATTCAAGCTTTTAAGGACAGGGGCTATAAGTGTAACTAGGAACTCCACCTCTCCTTAATTCCATGTATATATATATGGCTTCAACATAATGTACGGTCCTTATTACAAACGGTTGCATGAAGTTAAAGAGGTTGTTGCTACTTTTGGCCCCCACCTTTTTTTCTTTTCTTTTTGGTAAATGCTAATTTTGGCCTTTGTTCTGTCTTCGCAACATCTGTCCTAATAATATAGCGTTGCTATGTATCTCTTCTCTTCCACATTAGGTAACTCTTACATGGTTGACTTTGAGGCTAGCAAAACCTACCTTTTCTAACCTGTAATGCTATCAAGTATCCACCACTTGATACAAAGGTGTCCTCATTGTTGTTCCACATGAATGGTTTAGCAAGTTAGTCTGGCGAGTACTTAGTAGTTCCATGCATTAATTACCCTCGTTTAAGCAATGCTATTTCATAAGTTGAGAATTTCCTAAGTCGAGATTGATAAAGTTCTATATCAGACAATGATTGTTGCTTATTTATATGAGAGAGCAAATAGATTAATCCCCTACTGTATTGAGTGTTCCATTTACAAAACAATTGACAGACGAAAAATGTCAGGTGAATTGATTTCTGCATCATTCACTACAAATGAAGAGTTTGATACATAGTCCTTTTTTCTTTTCCTTCTGTCAATATACAGTCTAAAACGATTTCGGTTTCTAAACTGTTTGATCCACCACCTTTCTCTTCATGACTATGAAACACAACCTGGCGTATTCTAAGTGGCAGTCACTTCCTCTACGTTGCTGATTTCCTCAACATACTGTGCTTTTGGCTCCAAATCAATGAACTGATTGGATTTACTGGCTAGATGCGAGATGCTAACCCTCCCTAGACGCTTAATATAATCAGCGACAGCTTTCATTTCTTCCAGCGAGATGTATATGTACTTTCCTCGGTCATCCATGACCCCGGAAAGTCGCCCTGTTACAAAGCAAAGAAAATCCACCGTTAGATTTCTCTCTAGAGTTATTGAATTATGGCAGAGAAAATCTTAACAGCACAAAACTTAGCTAGAAGTGCGGAATATAACTGAATACAAGGCATACTAGTTCATACAACCCAGTAATCGCATAGAACAACAGCAGTGGAGTATAGGAATAGAACAGAGAGGATATGCAGAGAGACAAAAGATACTAAAAGCAGAGATTGAGAGTTAAACTAAGAGGTCAAAGGACAACGCCAACAATTTCACAAGTCAAAGCTGAATTTAACAACAACAGAGGGTATTTCTACCCGATAGATACCCTAACGGGAAAAAACAATCAACTTAATACACCGTTAAGTCTTAATAAGGAAAGATGTATTAATTCCTAAACCAGAAGTGCGAAAATCCTAATAACCAGGGCATCACTAATCATCAACCACATGCATCTAGTTATTACATTCATCCCGTTTTTATATGATAGAAGGGTCAGTACCTTTTCAGTAAATTTAGAACTGAAGTGATATCCAACCAGACAAGCTAAATGAAAAGGATATGGGTAATGATGGTGCTCTTAAGAAGCCAAAATAGACCAACATGAGATTAGGAAAACAAAAAGTGACGGGCACATGAAAGCAAAGGCTGGAATGGAAAGAAAAGGGCAGCAATGATTCAGTTGATCATATTAAGTCTCAAGAAAAAGATTTTTGGCTGGAAACTATAATGCTGCAGCGTAAAGACCCAATGCAGAAGACGTATTGAAGATGTATGAAAGGAACAAAGAAAGCACTTTAATCGGAAGGCACTATGGAATATCACTGGAAGAGTACTTGGGTCAATACATACCCATAGTTTCCAGGGAAGTGATTCGATTTATACATTCCTGCATTACCCATAGGTGAAAATTGCAAATCAGAAAACAGCAATGGGAAAATCAAATCAATAAACAAGAATTTGTAGTCTGATTCCAAGTACTATTAAGCTAGATATAATAGCAAGAAAAGCTACCTGAGTCCGCATCTTGAATTCTGCAGCAAGATCTTCCAGAGGCACGCATTTTTGTTTCTGGAAGTTAAAGATCATACAAAGTACAACAATTAGCATTTCAAATTTGCGAGTGAAGCCTTATCCTTGCCAGATGCACAAACGAACATCAATTTAAATGCATTGAGATTTGAACTTGAGAGTTGCACATTGCATTAATTAAGACATCACTAGAGATCGGTGAATGGAAAAAGGAATTAATACCTAAAGAAAAGAAACATTAACAACAAGAAGATCACGCACTTGAAACATTTTATAGGATTAAAACCATGAAAAAGACAGTTGTGGTACCTTTATGTATTCTACAAAATTAGAAAGCAAATCCTGACTACCATCTTGCACATCATTTTCCGTTGTTCCTTCAGCATCAACTGAGAACTCCCCTTTCCATTTCTCAAACTCCAATGCAGCAGCTTCATCCTCTTTAGCTTTTTGAACCTTGGCTTCTTCTTCCTGCATGAATTATCACTATTCCTTTTCAACAAGGAAACCAAATATGAGTATATATAAAATATCAAAAGAAATTAAAGCAAAAAACCTACCAGCATCCTTTCTTTAGCTTCACGTTCTTCATCTTTCCTCTTACGCATTTCTGCATAACGATCAAATTTGGTCTGCCTTGCTTCACGAGAAGCTTCCTCGGCCTTTACAATAATTATAAATGGTAAAGGAAAGCTTGTTCCACCACCATGGAGAATAATGCAAATAAATGAATGGAAAACCCTAGGGCTGATAAACAATTTAAAGATAACTTAAAACCTTTCAGTTTCAACAATTTTTCCTCAGTGCCCATACTTTGGGAAGGAGAGAGAGAGAATGCACCTGTCTCTGTGCCTCCCGCTCTTGCCGCTTCTTCTCCTTTTTCTTTGATGCCTTAGCCTCATAGAACTCACCCCCAACAGCTTCATCATCACTTTCATCAACATTATCTAAATCCAGACCACGATCCATTAACATCCAATAAGACATTAATAGTCAGAATTTTAGAAGACACCTAAACACGTGAATTTAGGGGGGGAAAAAGCACTTCTTGGAGTTATTTATCTTTCAGCTAAGCAACATCAATTGCAGAGGCCGCTTCCAAGAATAACAGACACATGTATTGAATGAAGAAAAATCATTGTTAGTGAACTTCTAAAATTATATACTATTACAGTTAAAGCATGCAATAAGTTTTAGGTACAATGGACACACAAATGAAGCCTTTTAGGTGAATAGTTATCCAGAGTTTAACATCAACTAAAATTGCATTTCCAACAAAATTTTCACTTCGGCACTTCCTTATAGATTTAGATTAACAACTTAAAAGAAAAAAAGCAATTAAAATAGATGGAAAAAAAAGGAGAAACTCAAACCTCCTCCGGAAGTTTCAACAGCTCGCGAGGAGCTAGCGTCGGCGGCAGCTGGTCTCCTGCGCATTCGGCGAGTAGCAGTCGAACGGGATACCGTCTCTCTCCGAGGAGCCTGAAAATTTCACCACTCCATATTTAGAATCCAAATCAAATGCTAAGACCTCCAACATCGAGAAAGAAGAAACGGACCTGAGGTTCATCTTGGTGGTGGTGTTCGTCATGAGACCGAGTATCTTGACGTCGCCTCCACAGATACAACGGAATTAGCATCGCGACAAGAAGCGTGGAGAGGATCGCCGCGAATATCTCCTCCATGTCGTGTCTTCAATTGGATCAATAACATTGACCAGAAACAGCTATTTTTCTTGGAAAACAACAGAGAGCGGAGTGGAAAAAGGTATAATCGAGTACTGCTAGTTCGATGAAGTAACGACGTCGTCTAGCTCTGCGGAACCGTCCGTTTTCGCGCGTGGATTTTCTCAGAAGACGATAAATTATTTACAAATTATTTAATCGCCTTTATCTTATCAGATTTATTATAATCGTTTATTTATGATAAATAAAACAAGGGAGAGGGATTGACAAATCAAAAAGATACCAAAACCACGAAGGAAGCTGGTAAGCCTTCAACAAAGTTTGGAGAAACTAGCTATTATTACAATACAACCCCATTTTCCAAACTGATCCTTACAAACTTTATTCTCCTAATTTCTCCTTAAGCATATTCACACAACGCTTCTGTTCTCTTACTGCAGTCTACGCATCAGCCGTCTGGCCCGAGTCCGCCGTGGCCAAAACCATCTCAGGGAGAACCATATCAGGATAAGTTCCGTCCAGAGCATTGGGCAGACCCAGTGACTTCAAGGCAAGGTGAGCTGCCTTCTGCCCAGAAATCATCATCGCTCCAAAAGTTGGTCCCTGCATGCATTACCAATAACACCATTTAACCATGGACAAAAATACATTAATCTTCGACAATTATTTGAAATGCAACTTGCGCTTTACCATTCTTGGAGAGCCATCAATTTCAGCAACTTCCATGCCAGAGACGATCATACCAGGAACTATTTCTCTGGTAAGATTGACTATGGCATCTTCAGCAGCGCTCATATCCAGAGCTTTCATCCCTGGAGCGTTTGAAATCATGCCAATGCTCTTGAGCCTCTTGGCACCCGTAGCACCAAAGGGTCCATCATGACCACAAGAACTCACCACCACCTTGGCCTCCATCACATTGGGGTCCATGCAAGATTGTGTGTCATGGTTCATTGACACCAGAGCCCAGTTGGTGACCACCCCACCCACTCTTCCACTCTTCACTATCAAGTCCTCTACAGCCACAGCGTTGAATAGCTTCACATTAGGCCGGGCAAGGAGCTTGCTCATGATAGTGGAGGTGAAGACCGCAGCATGCTTGATTACTACATAGTTATCTTGTTCATCGTACTCGATGCCAAGTTCGTCAAGGAAGTGATGCGCTGGCTTGCGCACAACCTCACAGACACAACACAACAAATCAAAACTTGTACAAATGCACAAGGAATACACACTAGAGAATAACTGCAAGTCCGTCAAAGACTGAGGAGAAACAAAAAAAAAAAAAACAGCAAAAGACAAAAACTTTTGTACAGTCTTGCAATCGCACAAGGAAGGAAAATCCCCGAGGATGAAACCTTTAAATCATCACTAGAGATTATTAGCATTTCTTCGTTTTGCCGTTGGTATGAAACCAAGGTAATTACACATAAGCTTCTAAAAGTTCCGTTCTTTACAATTTCCAAATAAGATCACTGATCAAATAACAGATGTTAAGATTATCACTAGCATCACATCAAAGGCGCAACTGAGATGATGAAGTTACCATAGCTGAGAAGAGCTGACCGCCGAGCCAAGCACCACCACCAGGGCTCACAGATTGTTCAACAATAGCCACACGAACCGAGGGGTTTTTGCTAAGCTCATAAGCACAGGAGAGCCCAGCAGAACCAGCACCGACGATCACCACATCCGTGTCAGCATAAGTGATCATGTCTGTCATGTACCTCCTCGTCATCTCACGTGACACGATCGACTCTTTGATTGGTTCAAACCTGAAGGCGTTGAGATCGTACGTGACGGGAGGCTTGGACCCCGACATGCAGACGCCGCCGCTTGTGAGTTTGGTAGGTTGCATGTGCAGGGAGGTGTGGGGCAGTAGGGAAGTGCCATGGAAGGAGTGTTTGTGGAGGCCGGTGGTGGTACGAGATGTTATAGGTTTGGTTGCCATGGTTGCTTGTTGGCTTTGTGGTTGGTGGCGGGGGTAGTGTAAAGACTAAAGCGGACCGAGCGGAGGCAAAAGAGACTTCCAAGAAGAGAAGACGACTCAGGTTTACCGGAGAAATAACATCAGGCGTCAGATTCCCGGAGTGGGTCCCATACAGAGGACTTGGCGTATAAATATCATAAGATGTGGTTATCTTATCTTGTACAGCTACGTATACTCATTATTAAGTATATAATTTAATAGGAGTAATAATTAAAGATCAGGACAGGAAGAGGATGAGACGTAACTTGGGCGGAAGAATACAAAGTGGAAAAGGTTGAGGCTGCAAATGAAATGTGTGCATTGCGCGGTCGCCTTGGCAGTTGGCAGCAAGTGGCCGCCATGCAGTAGCTGTCCTCTCACTTTAAACCGTGCAATGCGGTAGATGGTCTGGGACTCAGCGTTACATCACTTCTTTGGGAACTAAAATTAAAATTATATTATACTTACCGGTTCGAACGGGATTAATTTAGGTACGAATGATTTAAAGGTTCTTTTTATCAATTTTAAAACACGAGCAATCAAAAAAAAATTATTTTATCAATTTCACGAGTAAGTACTCGATACATTTTAGAATTGACGATGACGTGAATATTTAAAATTTCAAACTAAATATTTATTCAAGTATTAATTTTCTCATAGTTTTGTCGAAGTTAAGAATCGTTAAAATTATGAAAAACATGTTCAGACGTCGACAATTTCAATCTCCCCCCTTGGGGTTTTGATGGCTGTGGAGCAACAGTATGCTACTCTGTGAATACCAGAAGGTAAGGTGCAATCGCATGCAAGTTCTGTTTCTTTAGGAAGTAAGGAGCAATCGCATGCAACTTCTGTTTCCAGTCTAAAGATAGAGAATTAAAGTAATTCCTAAAACAACAAACTCTTCACCAACTGCCAGATACCGTTGCTCCACTTCTTGCCTCAGAATTATACATATGATACCTATAGGCCATCAAAATAACAATCTGTATGTAATGCACGTTCAATTACACGTAAAGAGAAGCATGGTGGTGAAATTCATGTGGCTGAATTAAGATAGCATTTCATCAGAACAAAGTCGCAATACATAAATATTCCCAGCAACAAACTACTTAATTTAAGAAGGTTCAAGTTACAGGAACTGCAACAAACGCCATTTCCCCACATTACACGGACCCAACAACACAACTAAAATACTAACAACAACGATATATCAATCCCACACACAAACGACTCAACATATAACAGCTTGCATATATTCTTTAACTGACACCAGATTCATGCACTGCGATGATGTTTCCACTGCTCAGAAACCATGAATTTTGATATTATCCTTCTTCACTATACCAGCCTGTCAATAAGAGCTGTATTATGAGATATGCCAAAAACACCCAACTAAAAGAAGATGCGATCACTACAGACTGCGTCAGTCAGTTTTACCTGAACAAGGAAGGTAGAGACATTCTTCCTCTGATCACCTTGAAGTTGAATTACCTGCACAACAATTCCATTGAGCACCCAAAAAGCAGGAAGAAACAAAGTTCACTATTTGGGAAGTGAACACGCACCTGCCCTAGCTCAGGATCCTGTACTACTGTACCATTGCAGCAAAACTCCTTCTTCAGATCCTTCAGTATCTTATTGTAGCTGAACTCTTTCTTCAATCCTTGCACAGTTGTCAAGCTCTTCCTACCATTTCTCTGCTGTATACGAATGTGCACGTAATCTTTTGCCCCCGCACCTGAGTCCTCAGCATTTGCTTCAGCAAATGGGTCTAGCAAAACAGACCAAATCAGTTAGTTTTCCTATATCATTCAATGGACGACACAGATAAGCTATATGTCAAATGTTGACTCCAAGCAATAACAAATAATTGAAATTACAAAAATATCAACTACAACAACCTATTGCTTACCAAAAGTGCTAGGAATCTGGACTTCAATATCAGACATGAAATTTAGCTGGTCAAAGAGGCCTGACAACCACCACGCTCAGACCTAGATAAAAATATACCACATTAGTAGGCCAGAACAATAATAATCTTCCACACAGTACCCTCTTCAATAGTAAATTTATAATTTGGAGAATGGTGAATGCTTGCCCAAGAATGAATACATAAAGAGAGCCATGAAAATTATTGAAATACTAAAAGAAGAATCAAGCACAGGTCCAAACAGGCGCAGTAGTGCATTTATTTACACTAGAATTAAACGTATCACAGAAGAAAACAAGACAAAGATCTAAAGCCAAGATGAAGAACAGACATCTGTATCATTCATTCTCTCAATTACTAAATAGCATGATAAGGTATCTCTTTACAATATAAAAGTACTGGAAAAGGAACTTAATACCCAAACTTAGATCCAATTTGAATTATACAGAAAATCCGATTAATTCCCAAATCCCAATCATGCACTGAGAAATGATGTAACAAAACACAACCACACCCAAAAGATTCATGCCATAGCTAAGAATTCGCAAAAGCATAAACCAATTACCACAAGCAAAGCACCTTAGAAAAGCCAATTTTTAGAGTTAAAAAACCTACCGCGCATCAAACATGAGAAACTCGGTACTTTTTGTTCTTAGCTAGGTCAAAAGAAACACGAACTCTAAGGTACAATTGAAGCGTTCATATAAAATCACCACTTCTTCAAAACAGTTTCCGGCATAATCAAAACCAGATTCCACATAGCTGTTAATAAATCAAAACGAATACCAGATCGAATTCTCTAGAACTAAATCACAGTCAGTGAAAAAGTTAAAATAGTTATTATGTCCTGGCCACATAGCTGTTAAAGAAAAAGAAAGCGATCGTAGAACATTAAATCAAGCCACAAACAGGTAAGCCTGAAGGGTAAGATTTACCTGATCCGAGAATTAGGGTTCCGAAAAGTTGTTTGCTTCTGTTTCGAGAGAAACCCCAAGTCGGATAAGTCTAAGCTTGTGTTAAACTTAGGAGAGGAGAGCAAGTTGGGAGAAAAGATCAACCAGAAAATTGATTAATAGAACTGGAGAAATACCGAGTGGACAGTTATGGGTATGGCACTTCAACCACGCGTGTCATGTTTCATACACGAGCAGCTAGGAAGGTGGCGACTACGCGCTACCCTTGGCTAGGATGTCTCGCTGTCACTGGTAAATGGACACGAGGCAGTTTAAAGAAGAGAGTAGAGAAGCATGAAGGCGCGTGGAGGAACATGTTCGGTGAATGGTAAGATTGTCTATTTGTGGAATTGAAAGAAGTCTGGAACCTTACGCAAAAGGCATGAGTAGCTAAAATTAAATAAATTTTCATTTTTTTCAAACACCTAAAATTTGACCTTTCATAGTTGTCGAGAGTCCAGATCTTTCTCCTCCCCACGTGGATGCATCTAGGCCGTCCCTTCTCATCATTTTCAGCTCAAACACTACTCTCTCTTTGCACTCAAAAGGTGGATCGCCCACTACTCTCTCTTGTTTTTACTCCTGGGAGTGCGACAAGGTCAGATCACTCCCGATCTTTCCCCCTAGTAGACCCTGATCCTGAGGCCAATATCGACACTTCACCTTCCAAGTTGAACCCTGATCCTGAGCCCAATGTGTACTCTACGTATCGGAGTTATGAATTATAAATTATTTTGAATGGATTTAACACTTTAATTTAAGTTACATGATTTCGAAAGATTAATTATTAAAGCAAAAATTTTCAATAATTTTGTACTAAATTTAAAATTTTTCAAAAAATTAAATAAT
This sequence comes from Erythroxylum shatona, assembly GCA_027568895.1. Taxonomy (NCBI): domain Eukaryota; kingdom Viridiplantae; phylum Streptophyta; class Magnoliopsida; order Malpighiales; family Erythroxylaceae; genus Erythroxylum; species Erythroxylum shatona. The sequence goes on along the minus strand of JAOSBK010000120.1, from coordinate 22,575 downwards.
TTTGAATTTATTATCCCACTTTTATATAAACTATCATGAACTAAACTTATTAATTAAGTAGATACGTGTTCATATTTAAATTACACGTTGGTATTATTCTTAATTTTAACTTTTTAGTTTATCAAATAATTTATTAATACACTTAATGTATAAAATATTACATATATTTACTAATATATAGTCAATCTCAATTTTAAATAAATTTTATTTTTTGTTTTCTAAATTAAATAACATATTTATCTCATCGAGTTGAGTTTTTATTTTATTTTTCCTTTTCATTTCTTTTTATTTTAATTATGAAAACTCATAAATTTTAATTAAATTTTTGTTATTTTTTATCATAATTTGATTTTATTATTAACTAAACACGTACGATTAAAATATTCTATATTAAAGTAAAATTTGATAGGTTGATCCTAACTCGACATGCTAGTAAAAACGAATACTAATGTATTAGGAGTGCTTTCCACAAAGATAATTTGATGCTTAAATTAATAAGTTAAAAGAGTGCTGAGTGTGTAGAGAAATCACTAATATTGTTTAATGAGAATTTTCTTTGAAATGTATAATTGAACTCCAACTACCATTCGTAGAGTTGAATCAAACCATTACTAGGTAGATTAATTGGCATTTGAATAGTACTCTTAACTCTTCATATGGTTTAATTTTATTTTAATTGAACTTATCCTTCTTGAATAACAGGACCTCTCAAGTGAGCCTAAAACACATAGGTTGACTGGCTTGGTAGGCCAATCCAGATTCATTCTGTATACACATTAGGGATGGGTCATTTGCCATTAGTTTCTCTTTGAAACTCAGGGTTCTCGAGAATGAAACTCCTAATACGTGAGGCTACAAAGATGGTGGCTAAATCGAAGTACTCTTAAAAGTTAAAACCACTCTAAAATCGCTCTTAATCGATCAGCAATAAACATTCACTACAACAAAAATGACATACGGTAGCAAGTGATAAGTATTATTAAATATGAATGGTAACACTAATGACTATGTTATGACAGCCCATGTTACTAAAGATGTGATGCTTTAGCAACAGTTTTGACATGTTATTGTCGAGTTTAATATGACCTTTATTGATAGCTACAAATAATTTTATATTATATTTTATAAATGTTATTAATTAACTATTTGTAACATTTTTACACTGTTATATATTAACTTTTTGC
>JAOSBK010000120.1:2319-21291 GCA_027568895.1 Erythroxylum shatona | reverse complement strand
AACAACCCTATAGTGACCACCTGTGACCAACCCGATTTTGGTCGCTATAACTTTTAACGACCATTTTCTTACTTTTAACAACCATTAATAATAGTTGCTGAAACTAATTTTTCTTGTAGTGGTGCTTGTTACTGGCTCATCAACACCTTAACTTCTGAATTGGTGACTCGTCAAGCTATTGGCAACAGCAGCTAACAATGTGAAAAAGGGCAAACCCCTAGTCATAGAGATTGTTGAAGTACATGAAAACATTTCCTTAGTGGTGCCAACTGACGCATTGAGATAGTATCCTAAGCCAAGTTTAAGAAGAGGCTAGTTGATGTCGTACGCCGCAAAGAAAAATATCAACCTCTCTAAAGTATTAACAGCTAATAGAGTTGCTAAAGTCGTAAAAGGCAATTTCAAAAATAGATTTTGAAAAACAACAGGGGTAGTAGTTTCGCAAACTTTCCAATTTTATCATAGATGTCTCTAGCACAAACAAAAACAAAAATAATCAAAAGCGAAATAATAAAAAGCACAAGAAATTTAGTAATGCAGTTCGACACATCTATCCTATATCTGCGGGGCCCTTACCTAACTTAATCACTTTTACCAAAGTACAATAGATTTATCCAAGGCTTTATTGAGCTGACACCATTCAATCCTTGATACTATCTCTTAACCTCATTTTCCGTGAAAGAATTTCACATTCAATAACACGACAGACTCATGTTAACCTCAATAGTATTTGATAATAAAAATAGAAAATAAACAACTTAAGTGATTAAACAATAAGCAATATAAACAAAGACAACACTTGAAATAAAAAGTAACTCCCTTAACTATACCGCTTCATCAACAAAAGAATGGAAAATTGTCTATCGAAAGATTTGTTGTGAGGCTTCAATATCTTCACAAAAAATCCTAGAGAAGAAGTACTTTCGTGTGAATAGGTAGAACAACAATTGGTGGAAAAGACCTTTGTGTGGACTGCTAGATCAAGGCAACAGACAAAACAGATGAAGATAAAGATTGTTGGACGCACATTGGATGCACCCTAGAAGACAAGGAAGACTGGACGCAGAACATTCAAATGGAGATGGAGGATGCATCTAATTAATTAGGTTCTCAATTAAATCCCCAAAAAATCCAACTCAAAACTACCCAATAAATCACAACTTCACATAAGAGAAACACAACTCAAAATTCTAGAAATCATGCAGCCAACGAAATACAAAGAAATATAGAGTCACGCACACAACCAAACTGCAGATTTCACACATTACCATTCAGCCCACTCACTCGTGTAATCTTCACACATTCAAAATCAATTCACCATTAACCCAACTCACACAAACATTGCTGCATCACTACCAAAAGCACTAAAGATTGCAGTCAATTAACACAACAAGACCCCACGGCAAAGACCTAAAAATCATACAAAAACCCTTGGCCACACATCTAAAAAATTCCAGCAATAAACCTTAACTCTCATACTCTTAATACACCACCATTGGGATGTATACACACTTCAACTTAAGATAGAGTTCTATCTCACTTAAGCAATTATCCCAAAAATCTAGCAGTGCTCTACTCTACATCACCCACGTAATCCATCATACTTCTTGTCAAGATACATATTAATTAAGGATAGGACTCTATCACAATTAAGAGATTATCACTAGTAGGTTTTTGAATTTAAGTTATTATCAAATTAATATCTTATATGTCTAATTAATAAATATAATGCCAAAACTAAATAATAAGATATATACCATATATCTTAACAATCTCTCTGTTTTTGACATCATTTGCCACATAGTCAAAACTCTCCCTAAAAATGATAATTAGACATATAACCATCAAATGCACAAATCCATTCTCCCTCTTAGGAAAAAAATTAGATGCCAAAAAACACGATGCATAGTCACGCATGTACCTTGAAATCTCCTCCTGAATGGAACAATCACTAAAAATAATTTAATGTCTCCCCCTTAGGACAAAACAGTATCAAAACATATAATCATAAGAATCAATAATAGGTACAGCAGAAGAATCATAAGCACGCCAAGATAACAATTTACCACCATTCAAAACATCGACAGATATGCCTGAAAGAGAGAGAGATACCTGAGAAAGAGACCTATACTGATTAGAGAGTTGAAGAGTCTTCGCTGGAGCCAAATAGAAGTCACAATGCAAACTAATAAAAAGATGGGATGACAATGGCAACATAAAATTAAAGAACTAAAAAAATAAATCTTTTTTTACGTTTTATTTTTTTAAACAACACAAAAATACTTAAAAATGTAAAGTACATAGTCCCTGTGCTACTCGAACAAATTCAAACCTTGCCTTATTCCTCATCATATTATCTTTATTATCGGTTTCTTCTACTGAAGTAACTGATTTATCCTTTGTCTGAACAGTTTTTTTACAAGTAGTAACTAACTATGAATCTAGACAATTTCTTTTTTTTCCTTCACAATATCTTTGTGCCTATAATTGACCCTTTCTAATCCAAATATGCTTCGGTACCATGGGTTACTGCTGGAAATTTAATGGAGAGTGTCTAGATTTTCGGTTTTGACACCTTTGAAACATCATTTGTAGCATCTTCTAGCATCTTGACCTTATGTGCCCAATAACTCCATAAAAATGACATGTGGGTACAAATCTTCGATTCTTCCTCAAAGTTTTTTCTTAGACAAATCTGGATATGTCATCTTTCACATCATTCACCTTGGAACAGTCACCTTTGTAGCCAATGCCTTGAAGATCCCTTTTAATCTTACCAATTTCTAACAACTTTTCTAGCTTTTCGGTACCTCCATTTTCAGTTCTTCAAACTTCACAGTTAACATCTATAGTTTTGACGCTATCATTAATTTGGACCCTTCATAAATAGTCTATAAAGTATCTCATGCTTTTTTAGCTGATTCACAAGCTGATATCATTGAGAAGTGTCCTTCACCAACAGCATTGAAAATTGTATGTATGTAATGCTTGTGAGTTTCCACGTGCTCTTTCTTCTTCAGCTCTTGTCCATTTAGATGGATCTTTTAGAACTGCCTCTCCCTTATTGTCAGTAATCATCGGATGTGTCTAGCCATGTAACATCAAGTTCCATGCACTTGTTCCTTGTGTTTGAATAAAGACTCTTATCTGTGATTCCATACAGGATAATTGGAACCGTCCAATTGCGGTGGCCTGATAATTGATGCTCCTTCTCTTATGACCATAATTGCGAAACCTAAATTTGTAGCAACTTGCTACCAAGTTCTGAATCGATGACTTCACTCTGATACCAATTGAAAAATCGAAGGAGTAGTAGTTTCGACAATTTTCCAATTTTACCGTGGACGTCTCTAGCACAAACAAAAATAAAAGCAATCAAAAGCGAAATAATAAAAAGCATCAAAAATTTGGTGACGCAGTTCGACACACCTTATCTATATCTACGAGGCCCTCACCCAGCTTAATCACTTTTACCGAAGTACAATAGATTTACCCAAAGCTTTACTGAGCCGACATCACTCAACCCTTGACACTATCTCTCAACCTCACTTCTCGTGAAAGATTTTCACACCCAATAATACGATCGACTCATGTTAACCTCAACGAAGGATTTTCTCAACAGTATTTGATAATAAAGACAGGAAATAAACAACTTAAGTGATTAAACAATAAGCAACATAAATAAAGACAACACTTGAGATAAAAAGCAACTCCTCTAAATATGTCACTTCATCAACAAAAGAACAGGAAGTTTTTCATCGAAAGATTTGTTGTGAGGCTTCAATATCTTCACAAAAAATCTTGGAGAAGAAGTACTCTCGTGTGAATAGGTAGAACAACAATTAGTGGATAAGACCTTTTTGTGGACTGCTAGATCAAGGCAATAGACAAAACAGATGAAGACAAAGACTGCTGGATGCATATTGGATGCATCCTAGAAAACAAGGAAGATTGGACGCAGAACACTCAAATGGAGATGGAGAACGAAAACTGCTTCTAATTAATTAGGTTCTCAATTAAATCCCAAAAAAAATATAGCTCAAAACTACCCAATAAATCATAACTTTACATAAGAGAAACACAGCTCAAAATTACAGAAATCATGTAGCCAACGAAATACAAAGAAACATAGAGTCACGCACACACCAAACTGCAGATTTCACACACCACCATTCAACCCACTCACTCACGTAATCTTCACACACTCAAAATCAATTCACCATTAACCCACTCACATAAATGTCACTACATCACCGCTAAAAGTACTAAAGATTGCAGTCAATTAACACAACAAAGACCCCACGACAAAGACCCAAAAACCATACAAAAACCCTTCGCCACACATCTGAAAAATTCCAACGATAAATCTTAACCCTCACACACGTAATATATCCCCATCGTGATGTATATACACTTCAACTTAAGATAGTGTTCTATCTCACTTAAAAAATTATCCCAAAAATCTAGTAGTGCTCCACTCTACATCACGCACATAATCTATCATACTTCTTGTCAAGATACACATTAATTAAGGATAGGACTCTATCACAATTAGAAAATTATCACCAATAGCTTTTTGAATCCATGTCATTATCCAATTAATATCTTATATGTCCAATTAATAAATATGATGCCAAAACTAAATAATAAGATATATACCATATATCTTAACAAATATGTTACACATTTTTATTGAACATTCTACAAAACCATTTGTGTTGTGATAGGTATAGCATATGAGCCATTTAATGCACGGTTTGATCGTCCCTTGTTCACGTGAGGTATTAGTCCTATTTCTTCATCTTGTTCTGCTTATTTGGTGCTGTGTAAATATATGAATCCTCTTAAAAGCTAGAACGAGAAAGGCAAGTAGTTGTTTGTTTTTTTCCCCTTTTTATACAAAATAAGTGTTATCATTCTCTCAGGAAACTAGAGCGTGTATAAAATGGAAAAGTGAACTTGACAAGACGAATCCTACTTAGTCCAACAAGGCGCTTCTTTTCCATAGTGTAGATTGGAAGTTAGTAATCGTGATCTTTCTCAAATTTGTCTTTTTGTTGAAAAATTTCTTAGGCTTGCAGATTATTACGAAATAAATGGTCAAACTGACTAGGTTTTAGGCAAATTTGATTATGATATTTAGTGCTTGATTTTGGGAATCAATTTAGAGATATTCTTGTGATAGTTACCAAATAAATAAGATTTTCTGTTACATTTTAGCTCTATATAATAAGCTTTGTTGCTGCTAACAAAGGTGTGTGTTCTACAACAAAAACATCTTCTTTTCCTTCACTTCTATTTACGTATTATGTTTCAACTTTTAAAAAACAAAATAGTATCAAAGCATTTGTCTTGAGGGACCTGTGAGATGAGTGAAACTAAAATACAAACCTGATTTATAATCCAGAATTACAACAAGAATTACAACCACCTTCAAGCAATGGAGATTGAAACACAGTTGTCTCAAGGTGTACCATCAAATTTTGATGCTGAAAACTATCAAGTTTGGGTTGTTCAAATGAAAGCTCATCTTGATGCTATAGATCTTTAGGGAATTATGGAGGAAGATTATGAAGTGCCTCCATTGCCAATAAATCTTACAATGATTCAAATCAAGATGCAAAAAGAAAGGAAAAATAGGAAGTCTAAAGCCAAAGCCTGTTTGTTTTCTGCTATTTCAAACATCATATTCACAAGAATTATGAATCTAGAGTTGCCAAAGGATATATAGGATTACCTCAAAAAAGAATAGCAGGGAAATGAAAGAACAAAGAGCATGCAAGTGCTCAACTTGATCAGAGAATTTGAAATGCTGAAGATGAAAGAGTCAGAAACTATTAAAGAATACTTCAACAAGTTGCTCGACATAGTAAACAAGGTGAGGTTATTAGATAAGGATTTTTCTGATGAACGAATAGTACAAAAAGTTCTTGTAACCTTACCTGAAAAATATGAATCTAAATTTCTGCATTGGAAGAAGCTAAGAATCTATCAAGCATGTCTTTGACAGAATTAGTAAATGCACTATAGGTACAAGAACAAAGGAGGATGATGAGAGAAGAAGGAACCATTGAAGGTGCTCTACTAGCAAAAGAGAAAAATACAGGAGGAGATAAAAACAAGGGTTTCAACAAAATCGACAACAACAAAAACAAAACAATGATGATTCATATCCACCATGACCGCATTGCAAAAAAATAAATCAGACACAAGAAAATGTTGGTGGAGGCCTAATATCAAATTCATAAAATGTGGACAAATTAGGCACATGGAGAAGATTTGCAAGTCACAAAATGAAGAGGTAAAAGCAGTACATCAAGAGGATGAATTATTTTGATATTAAAACTCTGCAACTCCTAAGGCAAGGAGGAGTTTGTTGGAAAATCCCTTAGGATGCAGATTCTTACGAAATAAATGGTCAAATTAATAAGATCTTAGTAAAATTTGATAATGATATTTAGTGCTTGATTTTAGGAATATTTAGAGATATTATTGTGATCTTTAGCAAATATCTAAGATTTTCTGTTACATTTCAGCTCTATATAATGAGCTTATGGCTATCAATAATAATATAGTGTTCTACGACAAAACTTTTTCTTTTCTTCTCTTTTATTTACGTATTATGCTTCAGCTCTATAAAACAACATGGTATCAGAGCATTTGTCTTGAGAGACCTGTCTGAGATGAACGAAACCAAAACACAAACTTGATTTACAACCCAGAATTACAACAAGAATTACAATCATCTTCAAGCAAAAGAGATTGAATCACAACTGTCTCAATATGTACCACCAATTTTTGATGATAAAAACTATCAAGTTTGGGCTGTTCGAATGAAAGCTCATCTTGATGCTATGGATGTTTGGGAGGCTATGGAGGAAGACTATGAAGTGCCTCAATTGCCAACAAATCTTACAATGACTCAAATCAAGATGTACAAAGAAAGAAAAAATAGGAAATCTAAAGCCAAAGCCTACTTGTTTTCTGTTGTTTCAAATATTCTATTTACAAGAATTATGAATCTAGAGTCGACAAAGGATATCTGGGATTACCTCAAAAAGGGATATCAAGGCAATGAAAGAACAAAGAGCATGCAAGTGCTCAACTTGATCAGAGAATTTGAAATGCTGATGATGAAAGAATCAGAAACTATTAAATAATATTCCGACAAGTTGCTCGCCATAGTAAACAAGGTGAGGTTATTAGGTAAGGATTTTTTCTGAGGAATGAATAGTACAAAAAGTTCTTGTAACCTTACCTTGAAAATATGAATCTAAAATTTCCGCATTGAAAGAAGCTAAGGATTTATCAAGCATGTCTTTGGCAGAATTAATAAATACACTACAGGCACAAGAACAAAGGAAGATGATGAGAGAAGAAGGAACCGTTGAAGGTGCTATACTAGCAAAAGAAAAAAATATAGGAGGAGTTAAAAACAAGAGTTCAATAAAATCGACAACAACAATAACAGAAACAATGATAATTCATATCCACCATGCTTGCATTGCAAAAAAACAAATCAGCCACAAAGAAAATGTTGGTGAAAGCCTGATATCAAATGCAGAAAATGTGGACAAATTAGGCACATGAAGAAGATTTGCAAGTCACAAAATGAAGATACAAAAGCAGAACATCAAGAGAATAAATTATTTTGACATTAAAACTCTGCAACTCCTAAGGCAAGGAGGAGTTTGTTGGAAAATCCCTTAAGTTGCAGATTCTTACGAAATAAATGGACAAATTAATAAGATCTTAGGCAAATTTGATAATGATATTTAGTGCTTGATTTTAGGAATAAGTTTAGAGATATTATTGTGATCTTTAACAAATATCTAAGATTTTCTATTACATTTAAACTCTATATAATGAGCTTGTGGCTATCAATAATAATATGGTATTCTACGACAAAACATTTTTTTTCTTTTCTTTTATTTACGTATTATGCTTCAGCTCTATAAAAACAATATCCTCTCTCTTTCTCTGCAACAAGAACACTCTACTTCTCAGCAATTTCATCCCTTACACATTTAGGCAGCACTATCTTCGGTTTTCTTGAAACTTTTCGAGCCTCCAACTCCATGAAAGAATAAAAATGACTTCAAAATACAAGAAGAAACCTCTCAACTCGCTAAATTCGCTCTCCGCTGCAAAACTTCTAGATTTAATCAAATGACAGAAATCGGTTAAGAAATCAGATTTCAATTGGATTGGACACTAAAAATTGTAAAGGTAGATTGATCTAGGAATTACTTCACTTAAGTAAGTTGAACCCAATGTTCATGGGAATTCTCATATCTTCTAAATCCGAGTCACCTACTTGGTTTATAGATAATTCAGAATAAAAGAAGTTTAATACAAGAAATCTAAAACTAAGTTCGTTAATCATAAGTATCCTCGTATAAGATCCTAAGGTTAATCTATACTTTAGTTTCAAGTATGTTGCTCGATTAATTTTTCGATAAATTAAATTCCATTGATTATGACATTGAATCATCTAAGGTCTTAATTGAACTTCACCGTTGGATTTGGATACAAATCGTCCCTGGCTTTTGTGAATTTTCTGGACACACGAATATTGCTAACTCAGCAAAAAGTTCATGATTCTGGCATCTCCACATGTGAGTGATACATATGTGCAAGCTGAAGGTTTAACGAGTTAGATTGTTTTAATTAGCCACGTCATCCAACAGGGAGACTGTTCATTGGATTCGAATCTTCGCTGTTGATACTTTACTCGTGTAAGGGAATGTCTTCAAGAGACTGAAGTTGGTGAGAATGTCAATAATAGGGATTTCAAATTGGAGGCCACTGATTCTTAGATTTCTCGAGAACCATTAACCCTCTTTTCTTTAAGGGCTTACGCGAAGCAGTGACCAAAAAGGTAACGCTCACATGTACTAAATTGTCCATCAAAATCTTTGAATCGACTACTTCACTACAGTCATGACATCTTACTAACCGCGAAGGCCACTTGCATGTTTATCCCGGAGGCCAGCGATTTTGAGGAAGAAGAATCCCTTTAAGGTCGCAAACGTGAATTTGAGCTAATCAGTTGAACAAAATCACAAGACATGCTGAGGCTAGAAGCTTATTAAAATTTACATACGAAAACCAGCAACAATTTATTAGAAAAACAAGAGCTGCACAGCAGTCAAGTCAATACCCAAAGCTAATTAGATGAGACAGCAAAAACTGAGACAGACAGTAACAGTTGGCTGAAGGAATACATTTGCTTGGCGCAAAATTCAAACCCAACTCCTCAGAAATTGTTTGGCAAATTTAAGCAACTGGTGGGCGGAGTACATGATCTTGTGAAGTGTCCACTGCAGCAGGTGGCATGAACTGCCACATGGCAACCCCTGGGTAACTAATGAAAGGCACCAACTTGTTACCAGGTGCCTGGCCTTGGGTTGTAAATGTAGCAGGAATTGCTGGAGGGGGAGGCATGAAGCTAGGTTGAGTGTTTATGGCTTTCAGTTGCTGCTCCAACTTCTCTTTCTCTACCTTTAGCCTCTGTTTCTCGTCACGAAGTTCATTCTTCTCAGCCTACACAAGACCAAATGTAACTTACAGCCTTAGATGATCACAGGCATAATCCCTATTTGTGCAGTTCGGGGTTTAAAACATCATGCAAAGGGAAGAAGTGACGTGCACAATCACATAGGCCAGAAAATCCTTATCACTCCATTGACAAGTGAATGACAAAAGAAAAGAACAAGTGAAGAGAAATTCACCTTCAACTCTTTAATTTTCTCCTGAAGACCTAAATTAGAGTCCTTTAACTTCAGTGCTTCACCTCGTAATTGAGTCACCATTCGGACAGCATCAATCAAAATAGCAGCCTTGTCTGTTTTAGGAGGCCTTCCGGGCTCCAAGATAGAACCCAACTCGATAAACCTAAAAAGCCAACCCAAAGACAAAAGGTGAGAACCTTACATTTTCTTTGAAATGGGGAGGTGGGGTACTTTATTTTGAGTGTGAGAGAGATTAAGGGTGCACTTGTCATTCAGTCTATCTCTCCGCAACTTCTCCCTACATGCCTTGGAGCTAGAACCACTACAAGCTTCAGATCTACCCCTGCAGCAAGAAATATGTGAGAGTGTCGACATTCCTCTATCAATTTATTTCTCCTTCAATCCAATTATTAAATATTTAAATCAATTAATGAATAACAGATGCATAAGCTGCTGTTGCTATAAAGATGGATTAAAAATGTAAAAGGTTGTTGATTCAATCAAGTTAAAAGTACTTTAAGCAGAATAATTGAGTTACATGATAATCTATTAGTCCTCTTAATAGGTTCATTCTGATGATTGATACATTAAGGTGCTTCTGCCCACAATAATAATATGGCACTAGAGAAATAGAAATCTGATCCATAGAAAAGGGAACTCTACCCAGATAATTACACACTTGGAAAAATCTCAACTCATGACTACGGGCCCAATATCTATTGCATCCAGTAAAAAATAAATAAATAAAAAGCATAGCAACTGTTCAAAAAGAGATAATTTCTGATTTCACTTTTGACTGTTCTGGTCCCTGAAACTTGGACAACAATTACATGAAATTATAAGATCAACACAATCATGTCGCAGGAAAGGTATAAAGAAGGCAATTCTAAGTCAAGATGCAAAGACTTCCTAGGAAAAAAGAAGAGCATTAAGGAAATAAGTTTAGAATGACCTTATGAAGACTAATGAGTGCATAGTTCTCAATATGAAGCAAAGAAGTGACTCGCTGTAAGAAATGTACCTCTTTTTTGAACCAGACTCCTTCTGGGTATCAGAATCCCCGAATGAACCATCAATCTCCACACTTAAAACGGTTGCATGGAAACACAAAAACAAAATTAAATAAACATAAACATAAACAAGAACAAAAACATAAACATACTAGCAAGAAAGCTCAACAAAAATCGTAATCATATGATCAGAAATGGGTGTTGTTACTGGCAATAAGTATGAACATGGCTCATAGAAACATTCATAGCAAGTCCTTAACTTTCTTAAAAATCTGAGAAATATGCCCGACCCACCTCCAAATTTAACTAAAGCAGTTACTTTGATTGAATGTTACAAGCATTAGACTACCCTCGTTTGTTTAAAAAAATAAGGACGCTGTAAAGAAAAGGACACTACGACCTACTACTTACCCATCTACCCATAAATAAGCTACATCGTCATCTGGAAACCCAAATCTGCAACCCCACTAACCGAACCCATAACTAAGGCTTCAGCCACAGAACGTATACAAGACAAGTAAACCCGAAAACGACCAAAACTCAGATTTCAGCTAAGAAACTAAAATCTTTCAATAATAACATTAATATTATAACAAAGGTTCAAAAAAGAAATGCTTAAAAGTGATCAAAATTTGACCCAAAATGGTCAGAACACAACAATATTCTGACCAAATAATTGAACCCCATTTTCAGCTACTATATTCATGAGCTCTCTCACAAGAACGGAGCAGCAAATCTCCATCCAGCCAAAAGAAAAAACCAAACTTATATTTTGAGAAAGTTATCACAGCTGAAAATAACCCAAACCTTTCCCCATTGCAGAAGACCATTACCTGTTGCAATTACCAGGAAATTCAAGTGCCCCAAAAGCGTATATCAGCTTAAGCGCAAAAACCAGTTTCAAAAATAACATTAAAAAACCACGTATCCCGACAAAGCCAAAGAAAAACCCTTACTGAAAGCCAAAGAAAGATCTAGTCTTTGAGCGTACCCATTACTGGAGGAACCATTGAGGGGTTGCACGGACCAAGAGAAGTTAGAAACAGGGACAGAGAAATTAGGGTCAGGAACAGGGATGTCGTCGATCAATCCATACTCGATCAGCCAATTCGTGTTCTCTGGGGACACCATTTTAAATGCCCACTTCTCGGGTTCCCGGAAAACAGTATTGATTTTCCCGGTTGAGGAGAGAGGGGTATAGCGTTTTTGGACGGAGAGAAATCTGAGGCTATAAAAGTAACTAAATTTTCCCGGGCAAAAAGAAAGTTTTTGGGGAAGTGAGTCGTGAGAATAGGGAAGATGTGTAAGGTGGTGCTGAGGGTGGATATTCGTCGCTATGAGAGAATCGTCACATGCCCTTGCCATTGGCCATTTGGCCTTGTGGCTTACTGCTGATAAATATCACATTTTACACTATAAAATTAATCTCTTAAAACATGAAATTGAAGTAGAAATAAAAAATTCAAGGTTTTAAAAGCTTAATTGATATTAAAGTGTTATAAAAAATAAAATATTTGAAAAATAATTAAAATTTATTTTTATTTATTATAAATTTTAATTTTAATTAAAAAGATTACTAATAAAAATTAATTAATTAATTTTAATTTATAAGAATTTATTAATTGACAAAATTGATCGATTAATTATTAAATTGATTATTTTTAAACAACAAAAATTATTAAAATAAATCGAACCGAAAAGTTGAAAATCAAATTAAAAGGTTGAAAAGTTTAAAATTTTACGGTTAAACTGGTCGAATTGGTTAAAATTTTTAATCATTGATTAAATTCTTAAAGATTTATGAAAATCACACAACAAAATTTTATATATGAAATTGTTGCCTAATAAAACTATAAATGGAATGACAACTTGTGATATTTCATATAAATATATTTATATTCTCAATGATAAAATTGATTTCCGATGAGAAAAAATGATTTATGCATTGGCTAAGATACTTGGAATTTATATTATAATTAATATTTGTTTATCTTTGATCTTTTATGAATGATCTATTTTATAAATCACTTGACTTATATATAGGCTTCTTTGAGACTTAACGATGAAATATTCCACAGGCCTAGGAGTCATAGCAAGAAGAGTCTTTCTCAATTCACTAGTGTAAATATTGTCACATACCTTAATAATGTCATCTCCGTGTAACTTCTGACTAAGGGTAGTCCGTGTGGTATATTTCCATGTGTGCAATTTTGATAAAGGAAATGGATAATTAGTCATGTGGGAGGTGAAGTTAATTAGCAATTTTGATGAATTGCTGGATTTTTTATCCGAGAGATTTTATTCTAAGAAGAGCAATAATTCACTAACCATGTGTGATAAAATCCGTCGTGAAAGTTCATACACAAAAATTCTATTTGAGTTGTTCCAACCCTTTTTAAGTAAGAGCATAATCCCATGTTTTCCATTCACCCTGAGATGCTCATCTTTTTTCAGTTGAATAAAAATGTTATTTTAGAGAAAGATAAGAACTGAATGGAAAACAAAAGTTATCTTTGCAAGAAAAGTAACAGAAGTGATATTTCCAGGAACAGCATGTCCCATGCGGCCTGAAATCTCCAAGTGAGGTCAAAGCACTTCTGGGTGGCAGTGGAAGGGATAATGAAATATAAAAGGAGGGCTGACATGTGATCAAGCAATTGGTGCGTGACGATATAACAGAAAGTGACGGTAAGATATGAGTGGCCCTCACAACTCTAACGCTAGCCCATTCAACTTCTACTTCTCAAATGAAAGTTTTCTAATTCAAACTATTCATTTTGAAAAAAACAGTAATTATTACTTATTTAAAAAATAGCATGTGTTAATTAATTAATTAATAATAATAATAATAATAACTAATTAGTTATTTCATTTATTTTAAAACAAAGATATGGAAAATCTTTTAATTTTAAAATGTTTTAAAAAATCTTTACAATATTAAACTTTTAGATTTTTTTAGACTTTAGATAAAACATAACATTAAAACATACGCTACATAAACATCACAATTGATCAATTAAATACTACTTATATGATAATTCAACTCAACTGTCAAATTAATTAAAATTAATAATTTATTATAATTATCTTGAATTATTAATTTAATTAAAGTTAGTGAGATTAATCCTTCAAATTTTATATGTTTATACTTTATTTTTAATTAAAATTGAAGAAATTTTTTGAAAATAAAAATTTTTAAAGATTAAGATATTTTCTAAAATTTTTAAAATCAAATTGGAGGTCTTTATCTCTTACTTTTTATAATAAATTTAAAGATAAAGATATTTTTAAATCAAACGGAAAGTCTTTTATATCTGACTCTTTATTTTATGTAAAGGTAATAAAGTGGTTAACATGAGTTAGTTAAGGCGACAATGCTGGTTTAGAACAGAATATTGGTAACAATCAACTTGTTATTGGTTGTGGTGCTAATTCGTTAAAGCTTGGTGACGACATGTCAAAAATGGAGTGGAGCTGCGAAGAAAAGTAGAATTTGCGCATCACAAGCGGAAGTGGGCGGAGAATATATGCAATGCAACAAAGAAGCATGATTGAATGATACTTAAATCTTTGAAACGAATCCAGTTTTGCGTGTCGAAGAGACAACGAGTGAAAAGCAATCTCTCAACTTTTGTCTTTTAAAGGCAATAAATAAAATCTTTGTACTTTCACATTAAGGACTGCCTGCCAGCCACATGTGCAATGTGGTCCGTTTTAGTGTCTAGTGCGCGTAACGTAATTGCCTTGTCTTCTGGCTTTCTAGTTCTTTTCATCAGAAGTCTCATCAAGAAAGCAAGGGTTAATATTCTTTGAAGTTTTATGCCTATATATATATAAAAGAGCTACAAATCTCCCACTCTATGTTAATGTTTTGCACTTTCCAAGTATGAATTGTCTCCAGAAATTGTAGAATTCACTGCTTGCTTAAAGGACCAATTGCCATCAAATGAAAATCCTTATTCCTAAATAATGGGAATCAACATCTAAAAATATCCAAGGTGGACGATCCTCCAGTGATCCTTAGTCAACTTTGCTCACGATAATTAATGGTGGTGAGTGCGACTCCCGAGACGTGAAATGATGATAATCACCGTAGCTCTTTCTTTACTATGAAAGGCAAAAATAAATAAAGATAGAAAGAAGCAAGCTTTTCCTACATCAGGTACATTGAAGGGCAGCTTGTCATTCAAACCTGCCATATTAATCCTTTGACTAATATTTCAATTAATCCCAGAATTGCCTTTTACCATTTTCCTTGTCAAATTAGAGAAAAGCGATAAAATATTCTTTTAATTTCTGAAAAATTATGTATGTATACGAAAGGTCTCCAAGGTGTGTATATATATAACACTAATACTAAGTATAGCAAAATAGTTGTTTCTGTGTTTGAACCTATATACAAAATAAAGAAGGTAAATTATATATATAACATATAGTGATTAAGCTCAAGAGCATATTGATGTCATTAAAGAATTCATGTATGATTTATTTAATAACTATCAATTCAGATTGAACAAAATTCATTTACACAATTTATGAAGAAAAGGGTAAGACTTCTTACAATATGATAAAATTGGACAAATGTTTGACTAATGATTGTGTGACCGAAATCGAAGGTGTGAAATTTGATGCATTACAATGGTGAAAGAATCCTGAAAACAAATTTCGATTATGCAGGTGATTGCACAAGACCTGTTAGTAATTTCACCATATACTATTGCTTCAGAGTTTGCTTTTAGTACTGACGGTCACGTTATTAGTCCTTGGAGTGCTTAACTTCATTTTTATACTGTAAAAGCTCTTTTGTGTACTCAAAGTTAGTTAGATGATGAAGATATTGAGGGTAAACTCTTTTATTTATAATATATCAATTTTTTCTATTTTTATAATATTATCTTATATTATATTATTTTTAAATCTTTATATTAATACAACTGTAGGTACTGATATGGAAATGATTAGTCATACAGCTGAAGAGAAAATATTCACTTTAATTTATGAAAAATTATGTGTATGTACAAAAGGTCCAAGTTATATATATAACTAACACTACTCTTAAATAAGGTAAAACATTAATTCCCAATTAAGATATAATAACTTGTATTTACAGTTGTATTTCTAATACTAATAAGGTAAAACACTAACTCCTAAATTAAAATATGATAAATCTAGTTTACAACTAGTTTTTCAATATTCCTTATGTTGCAAAATATACAAAGCCGCACCATTTACACATATATAAAAGTTGACAAGAATTGGTAATCTTGATCTACTCAGGATTAACACCAACAATGTAACATACCACTCCTATAGAGTATAATCCCGAACATACCAGAGGATATTCGAGAACATACTCTATAAAAATAGTACATTAAGACAATCAAACTAACTCATTAAAGGCATCAAACATATCATAAGCATTCTAAATGTTCATTTCTTCCCATTTCATTTACCAATATAAAAGTCACATGTGTCATTACAATTTAGAATCCGTATATACATTACACAACATTTTTTAGTTCAATCTTAGTACCAAATATATAACATGAAATGGGATGCTAATATATAAGACTCTAACTAGACTCCTTAGATGTAGCTGACCAAACCTTTTAGCCATTTTTGTCCCCAAAATGTAAGTACTAGACTTCTACTATATCACCTTAGTAGCTAGAACTCCCAAAAACCTGAAAAACAATGTTGCAATTTTGATGAGTTTGTGAACTCAGTGAGGTGTATTCAATCAAGTTAGATTACAAAAACAAGTATATCAAAGTTTATCATACTTCCGTAAGCATATCATGTAAGCTAGCATTGCAAATCACAATAGATCCTCTATCAACTTCAACTGTAATTCACTATTTCAAAACAATTCAATAATTCATTTCAATTCAATCATTTGATACATGTAAGGATGTATATCCAAATGCATATGTGTTTCCATTCTCATTTTATTTTGTTGTGATCAAGTTTCTATAAACCCAATTTACTATCCCATATTCGTTGTCGATACTGAGATCATTTCTGGCTCATATCTATTGTGGATATTGACTCCATGTCATCTGAACTAGAGGTTCTTTTTTATAATTCTAAGCTCAAAACTTTTTTTCTTCACATCTATCACTGTGGTCATAACTCCTTCATCTGATCATGCATTTTCATTTCCTTTAAATGTTGTGTACTTATGTCACATATATCAAACTACTCATAACTAAGTCCGACATTTATCAATCAGTTGTGCACACATTCCATATTAAACATACAATTCATACAGAGGCACATATAAATGAGTTTACACATCTAAGTTAACTTACAGTAAGCTCCAGAAAAGTTATTGCCTTGATGTTCCAGCAATGTCTAGATGTTGACGATCACCTTGAGTGTCTACCTTCAAGTAATACACATTTAGTTCACAAATCACTAATTTGTTTAATCATTTGAATATATAATCATGCACAAGTATATGTGTCATATTTCAATGCATGCTCAATTGACTTTCCAGGTATGTATCCTTATACAAATATCTTGACCATTTAAACATTATAGCTTGTATACAACTAGTTTGCAATCAGGTTTATACCTTAAGTAAGCTTGATTTACTCCAAATTCATTAATCATACATTCACTAAAACTTTTATAGCAATATATATTCATACAATTACCCAATTCTCTTTCATAATTACCTCATGTTCTTCAGAGTTTATTCATTCATGCCTAATACACATTACTCATATCCTTAAGATCATGTTTGCATTCATAAGAATACCTTTATTCCTTTATCACATCATAATTTTCATATTTGGATACATTGACATCAAAACAGTACATTCTTTAAGTGATGACATCAATTAACAACCTAAACTTATGAAGCTCTTAACCAATTAATTAAGAAACAATCTAGGTTCATTCTAAGCCTTAACTAAGTCCAAATACACGATTGTGGGGGACCATGCCACGGTCGTAATAAAAGCTCATGCAATAGACCACAATCATACACTTAGGGCCACAACTGTGCTTCGTCTTTATTCCCTCAATTCTGCACGAATTTCACATACTTAGAGACATCACTACCACTTGAATTTTGGAAAAATCATGTCCTTTAAAGTTACTTCGTTTCATGCTAGTCTAGCTTCCATATTGGTTACATTAAATCTCACAAAGTTCTACTAATTTGTTTCATTACCATTCACTTTATACCATCATACATGCAATCCTAACCTTTCTAGATTTGAAAAAACTTCAATAACACCTATGTTTATCATGAATTCATCATCAATTACACTTCAAATCCCAACTTAAATCATCTATATAACATCCTATAAACTACTATTTTCATGCATCCAAAACCAGAACAGAAGGTACCCTTTTCATTCATTATTTTCTAACACAATTTCAACATCAATACCACATTCAATCTATCCATAATCAGTCATCATAATTTCTACTAACACATGCCAAAATAGATCAGTACTTCACTTGTTCAGCTAAACTTCCAGCTTACTAGATCAAGCTTGCTTTGCCTCATATGTATGTAAGATCATCTTAGGAATAGTGAGAGAGTAGATAATATTTAGTAGAGATAAGAAGAAGACAACATGATATAGCTATCTTTCTGAGGAAATTGACAAAGGTTTTGACGTGGTAATAGACAAAATTTAGAGCAGAAACTCAAGATGTGAGGGAAGAGTGAGTTTCGACAGTGAGAGGGAGAAGAAGGAGGGAGTTACAGTGTTGGGCCCCAAATTTTTCTTATTTATTTATTGATGTCATTAAGCATGAATTGTTCGAATTGTGTGTTTATGGCTTAGTTTGATTAAATTGGGAGTATAGTGCATAATTGAGGTTTGTTGAGTTTAATGTGGTTTTAAATAGGAATTAAAGGATAAAAGTATATAAGGGCATTTTGGGAAGATGACTTGAGTTAGAGAGGTTAAGGTTTTGCATAGAGGGGTATTATGGTTCTTGTACTTCCATTAAGCCTTAAGTGATAGAATTAGAAAGAAAGAGGAAAGAGTAAGAAAAGTAAAGAGAAGAGAGGGAGAGTGCCGTGAGCTTGGAGAAGAGAAGAGAAATTAGGGCTTTTGATTCCTAGAGGTTTTCGACGGATTTGAAGCAATTTCCTGGTAAGTTTAGCTTCTTTTCCTCTTGTTGTGGTTAGATTAAACCCTAGAATCGTTTGTGAATGTGGTAGAATCGGTTGTTGAAAGGTTTAGGGCAAAAATGGTTAGAAT
>JAOSBK010000118.1:133970-146151 GCA_027568895.1 Erythroxylum shatona | reverse complement strand
TTTTGTTATGAACTAAAAATTAATATATTGAATTTATTATTATAAAATATTATATTTTATTTCAAAGTAATTTTATTTACTAAACTATGAGTTTACAAGTCAGGCTAAAATTTATAATTTTATAATAAATTAAATATGAGTTTTGAAAGTAAAATCTATTTAGACATTAATAATTGTTAAATGACAACCTTAGTCTATAAATAAAACTATCATATTTTTAGGAGATGGTTACAATAATTGGAGGAACAAAAGACTGAGATCAATTCCTCAATTCTTATTTTTGTGTGTCGTTTTGTGCCTACCTCTATGTATTTATCCATTAACAATAAAAGTGAATGCTCACAATTATAAGCATCTTCCAAAGAGAACCTTATCCCAATTATGCTTTTCGGATTGGGTTTGGCATATTCTTACGCTGAAATAACAATAGCCATTCGAGTAATTATCAATAATATAAAAATTCGACTTGAATGGTAAAAATTTTTAAGCAGCCATTTTTAATTTTTATTCAGCTTATTTTAATAATTATTAAAAATTATTCAACTTATAAATTAATCCGTACGTTTTTTTAAATTAATAAATTTTTATAAACTAAAATAAATAAGTTATTTAATAATTTCTTAAAATTCTTCGTTTACGAAATAATATCTTTCAGTTATATTTTAAATATTAAAATTTATTTAATATTTAGTCAAGTTTATAATAATCTAATATTAGTTTAACTTTTAAAAATTTTCATTTTATTAATTTAATTTTTACCAATTTTTAAAATATCGACAATTATTTATCGATCCTAATGTATAGTTAAGATTAACAAAAATTGGTCACGATACGATTTGATTTGAAATTTAAAAAATTAATTAAATTTAGTTCGAGTTTAATTATCAAGCTTTAATCAAAATGGGTTTGACTGAAAAATCTCGAATTTAATCAAACTTTAGAATATCCAATTTTGATTACAAAATTTTAAACTGATCTCAAACTTACAAGGCACCATTTATCGTTAATAAAGAGAAAATCATTGGCTGTACCTACCAAATTATACTTTGACATTGACTGTAACAGGAATGCAATGCAATGGCAACATCATGTGCTTAGAGGGAACGCACAGGAGAAATTTCAAAGTGGATGGCTTGGAGGTGTGAACAATGAAGAAGCCTTGACTTGCACGCCGACCCTTCAATTGGATTGGATTGGATTGGAGGTTGCTTACAATATGCGGAAGCTTTGACCCCTAATTCGTGCTCTATGGTCTTTAAAAACGATGAAGGAAAATGCATATTTCGTGGATTCTTTTATATACTGTTTAAAATAAAAAATCAAAGTTTAAAAATTAAATAAATTTAAATTCAAATTCGATATTATTAAATTTTTTTCCTTTTTTAAATAAGATTGAAGCCTTTTCATTTACTTAAACTATGCTTGAATTGAGTTTGGAGCAAGTCTTTTAAATTTAAGATTCAAATTTTTATTAAATTCAATCTTAAATCAAAACATAATTTAATCAAACTTTAACCTTTACTTTTAAATTAGACTAATATGGACCCGACTTTGTTTTTAGTCTATAAAAATTTCTATTATTTACGAAAATTTTATTTAGCAATATATATATCGAAATATTTTATAATTAGTTAAAAATACCAAAATCCATTTTCTTACTTAGAAATGAAAATTTCCTTTTTTTTAATGTGCAGATGATAAATCAAGGTGTTTGTTTTTGTTTGACTTTTGGCTTTTTCCAATTTTCAAAAATTATGAAAACCATAAAAAGTGGTTTTTGTTTCTGTTTTTTCATAATATGATTTACTATCATTTAAATATATATTATTTAATTATTTAATTATTTAATAAAAATTATGAATACTTTAATTCAAAATTATATTTATATATTTAATAAAAGTTAATTATCAATAAAATTATGAATAATTTAATTTCATTTAATTTTTATAATAAATTATATATAAATATTCAAATAAAATTTGATTTAATAATTAAAATATATTTCAAATAAATATTAATTTATAAATAAACCTTTAATTTTTAAATTATTTTTATTAAAATAACATAATTTTATTAATAATATGTTAATAAATATTATATAAGAGATTAAATAAATTTATTTAATTAAAATAATTTATTTTTAAATTTTACCTAACATGTAATTATTATCAGTAATAAAAATACAACAACATTAATATTAACGACCAAATAAGTTTTTATTTTTATTTAAAATAAAAACATAAACAAAAAATTAAAAACAAAAACTGAAAACTACAACAAAAAAAATAGAAATAGAACCAAAGAGTCCAATAGATTATCAATCAAATACGATGTATATGATTTTTCATATACATTCATGTAAACAAATTCATCTTTAAGAGTTCACATTATTTGATTACAGGACCCTTTAAGTTACTTGACTTTTCTTACACAACACACATAATGACGAATGCTCATTTTACTTTTACATTATTTTTTCCTTCTACTCTTTGAATGTCAAAGACTAGTGTGTGACCTAATCGTATAGAAAAAGATGCTATATCTAGCAAAAGGACAGATTTCATGACATGAGCTGGTCTAAATTAAGACTTGTAGTTGTTAGTTTGTATGACCTAATCCAAAATCATACTTAAGGTTGTATAGTAACAATTGACTAACTCCTCCGCGTCCCCGCGGAAATTAATAACTTAACCAAAAGTCATGAGACGGCACAGAATTTATTAAGCTCTTACATTTCTTTGCATGGTCACAACTCACGGGATCTGATCTTCTGTGCCAGCAACGCTAGCTCTACCTTGTATCACTTCATCCTAATCATCCATTTACGTAGCACAGAAGATCAGAAGACCTAAACTCACATGCGATGTGGATTGTGGAAAGGTGTCATCAATATCTTATCAAATGAGAAGAAGGGAAGTGACTAACGTCTCACACGCTATTTTTCCTTTCTTTTCTAAAGAAAAGATTAAAGAAAAAACGTGAACGTGGTGCTTGGTTTAAAAGAATCTCAAGTCAGCCTCGACATATGCTAATCAATGCATAGGTTCGAAAGATATCTGAAGCATAAGTAACTATTTACGTAGTTACGTGAGATTGAAAGCTTAAGCTGGATGGTCACGTATAACAATAATTGTTTTATAAGCCACCACACATGTTACATTTTACTGTGATGATAAGGAAAAGGAAGAACAAAGTCAAGTCGATGAATTAATTCGATGTGTTAAGGCTAGGCCCTCCAAACATTCTTTAATTAATAATTCCACCACGTGGCATCTTTTCCCTGGCTTCGGAGGTTTCCTATGTGACGAGTATGAAGACAAGGTGGTCTCACGAGGAACAGGTCTTACGAGGAAGAGCTTATCTCTCAAGGAAATTAAGCAAGTCAGTTTGACATAAGACTAATAGAGTTTTGAATTCAGTGAAAAGGTACAGATGATTAATGCATACATCGTTACGTAGTTTTTCAAGGAAAAACTAATTCCTACAATTTTTTTACCCCAAATCTTGTAACAAATAAGACTAATTCAAATACATTTGAATGTGTTGACAACTATAACAGATTTTGAAAGATTTGTGATATGGAAAGATCTTGAAGGATCTGAGATCTTGAATAGCTGTTACATGCACCCTCAAGATGGAACTCGGTTTGAGAGTCCAATCTTGTCTGTAAGATGAAGAAATCGAGATATGGATAGTGGCTTTGTTAGAATATCAGTTAACTGATCATCAGTTGAGATATGAGTAACTTTGAGTTTCTCATTCTGAACTTGATCTCTCACAAAATGAAAATCTATGGCTTCATCCGAGAATGAAAAACTGGGTTGGAAGATAATTGATTGGCATCAACATTATCACAGTATATATCCGTACAAGAAGGTAGTTGAATATCAAGTTCACACAACAGTGAGGTGATCCAATTGATTTCAGCAATTGTATTAGCAACGGATCTATATTTCACTTCCATGGATGATCTTGCAACAGTTGTTTGCTTTTTAGAGCTCCATGAAATTGCATTGTGTCCCAGAAAAATAATATATGCACCAGTAGATTGATAAATGTTGTTGTCTCCCCCCCAATCAGCATCAGAAAAAGACATGTAATGAAACTGGAGATTGGCGATGAATTTGAAAGCGTTGAGTCACTGTTCCACAAAGATACCGTAGAAGTTGCTTAACAAGAGACCAGTGTTCTATAGTTGGTTTGTGCATATGTTGAGAGAGCTTATTGATAGTAAAACTTACATCTGGGAAGGTGAGTAATAAGTATTGTAGACTTCCCACAACTGCTCGATATTCAAATGCATCAGGTAGAGGATCGTCAGAATTGAGAGATGGTTTAGCCGTGGAGCACATGGGATTTTGGACAGGCTTAGAGGCAATCATATTGATTGGGAATAACCTCTACACCTAGAAAATATAATAGTGGACCAAGATCTTTAAGGGAGAATTTTTGTGCTAAGGACTGAACAAATTGATCTAAGAACTTGGAGTTGCTCCCAGTAATTACCATGTCATCAACGTAGATCAATAAGTATAGATGTTGACCATGACAATTGTAGATAAAAAGTGAGATATCAGAATGAGAATTATGAAATCCAAACTTGAGTAGGAATTGCTTTAACTCATTATACCAATCTCGGGGCACTTACTTTAGTCCATAGATTACTTTTCGTAGTTTACAAACATGATGTAGGTGGTCTTCATCAATGAATCCAGAAGGTTGACTCATGTAAATAGTGTCATAAAGATTACCTTGTAAGACTGCATTATTTATACCCAAGTGTTGTAGCTTCCATATATGATTTCTTGCAAAACTAAGCACAAGACGTATTGTTGTCAGTTTGACAACAGGGTTGAATGTATCATGGTAATCAACTCCTAGTCATTGATGAAAGCCTTTTACAACTAGGCGTACTTTGAACCCGTCAATTGAGCCATCAGAATTACAATTAGTGCGAAAAATCCATTTGCAGCCGATAACATTGTGATTAAGTTATTTGGAACTAACTCCCATGTCCCATTTCTAACCAAAGCACCATATTCTTCAGACAGTGCCTGACGTCATTTTAGATCTTTGATGGTCTGAGTGACATTGGTTGGTTCAAGATGGTCAAAAGTTTGCAAGCAAGTGATAAGGTTCAAATATTGGAGAGGTTTGTGAATGTTATTTTTGGCTCTTGTTTACATAGGATGAGATAAGTGAGTGAAGACAGTTTTAGATGAGGATGCTAACTAGGTAATTGGAGCTGAGTTCTCACATTGAGATTGAGACTGATTGGAGGTTAGACCAGTAGATGGAGTAATGAGTAGCTGAATGGCTGGTTGATTTATTTTAACATGTAAAGGTGGAAGAATCTAAGTTGATAAGGGGTCAGAATCATGTGTTGGTGAAGTGGAACCTAAGGTTTTGAAGGGAAAAACTAACTCAGCAAATTTGACATGTCTAGATGTGTATGTCTTGTTAGAAGATGGATTAAAGCAAAGGTAAGCACGTTGTGTTAATGAGTATCCAAAAAACACGCATGGTTTTGATCGTTCTTCAAACTTGTGATTGGTATAGGGACGAAGCCAAAGGTAACAAAGACACCCAAATATTTTGACTTTGGTATAATTCAGTGCTGTAACAAAAATTTTCTCATATGGTGAAAGAATATCTAGAGTTGGTGTAGGCACTCTGTTAATTAAATAGACAGCAGTGGCAAAAGCTTGTGGCCAATGTATGGTAGGAATTGTTACATGAGTTAACAAGGTTAAACCTGTTTCAATAATGTGAAGATGTCTTCTTTCAGTAAAACCGTTGTGTTTTGGTGTATGAGGCGGAGTTGTAAGATGAGAAATACCATTTAAGGCTAAGAATTGTGATAGGGCAAGCAATTCACCTCCATTGTCAGAATATAAGGTTTGGATGTGAAGATTGCAGTGCTTTTCGATTATGGCTTTAAATCTTATGAATATATCTTTAACTTCTTTTTTTTGTTTTATAGGATAGAACTAGATATACTTGGTGTAATGTGTGTTATAGGAAGACTTGTGTCATCTCCAATCAAAATGTCATCAGAGGCTTCATATGATGCATAAAAAGATAAGTTGCATAAGTCAGAAGTGACATGATAAGTTACAGCACTATCCATTAACCACTTTTTGTTTGTTGTAGCACAGTTGGCTTGGGGTTGAGATGAAGATGTGGAACTTGTGGTTGAATTGTCATTTGTAATTGGAATCACTTGGTATGAGGGACAGCTTCTAGCTGTATGACCTTGGATTCTGCACATCTGTCAATAGCCTTGGTAAGGGCGTGGATTCCGGTTGGAATTGTGGTTCTGATTGTTGTTACATTAGGCTGAAATATTTGAGTTTCAGCTATTTGACTGGGTGGGAGGAGCAGAGTTGTTTCTTTTTCCATTGAAGTTTCAACTGACATAGTTTGCAGAGGTTGAAAAGTGGGACGGTTTTGTTTTACTGTTGACACTAGAAACTTCAAAGTGAAGAAGCTTTTCGTGCAATTTATCAAATGATATGGGGTTGTCTCTTGCTTGAACTGCATGAACTAATTCTTTATAATCTTCGTCAAGGGCATCAAGAATCTCATCAGTGAGATCTTCCTCAGGTAATGGTGCACCAAGGATAGCCAATTCATCAGCCTTGATTTTAATTGTTTGTAGAAATTTTGTGATGGACATAGTACCTTTGTTGATGTTTTTGAGATGATTCTTCCTCGTGATGGTTTGACATAAATGTTGGCTAGAGTGGCCTATGCTTCTTTGGAGGTTTTTGCAGTGGCTATGAATGGAATGATTTATGGTGAGATGGAGTCGGTGATGGCATTGAGGATGAGCTGATCTTGTCTTGTCCATACGATGTAATCCTGATTTGGTGTCGCGACTCCAACTACTGTTACTATTTTCTTAGGACAAGGTTTGGAGCCATCAACATAGCCTAACAGATCATATCCTATGAACAGAGTATGAAATTGAATCTTCCATGAGATATAGTTGGATGAGGTGAGTTTTAAGGGAGTTTGAGTTGCAACATTGATGCTTATCAATTTCCAGTATGGGTCATTGGTGTTATGGATTGTGTTTTCACTAATATTATCGGATGAGGTGTTCGTGGTGGTGAAAAAAAAAAAAGACAGCAAGGGTGAGAAGAAAGGCGTAAGTATTCAAGGAAGGAGGAAACTATGATATGATCACTTAGAAAGAAAGAGATATAATACCATAATAGAGTTTTGGATTGAGTAAAAAGGTACAGTTGCTTATGTATACATTGTTGGTTTATGTGGCTTTACAAGGAAAAACTAATTCCCAAAATCTTTACCCAAAATATTGTAACAACTAAGACTAATTTAAATACATTTGAATATGTTGACAATTACAACAGATTTTGAAAGATCTGTGATATGGAAAGATCTCGAAGGATCTGAGATCTTGAATAGCTGTTACAAAGAGGACCTTCAAACGATAGTTCTTACGAATTGTAGATAACTTGGAAAAACTTCCATCCATGGAATTGAAATCTCGTCTTTTTAATGAATAAATTAAGTCGGCTTATGAATGATAGTGGCCCGGCTCATAAACTAGCTCCGACAATTTTTTAATAATTTTTACAAAATTAATTTCATTTTTTAATTGAGTCTGGGTTTGAGTTGTCTAGGTTCAGGTCTACCTGAAACCTAACTATTCTAAATAAAATGATATCGTTTTGTTTAAAATAGTTGGATTTCAAGCTGACCTGGGTCTAACCCATGAATCGATCCATTGAAAATATTTGAATCCAAGCTCATTGATTACCCATTGCCATCCTTAAGTTGACTTTTAATTAAATATTATATTTGAATAAATGTTATTTAAAAATATTATTTATCTTATAGAAATGAAAATGTGCAATAAATTTTAGAATGTTTCGGTGTTATTTTTCATTTATTGGAATATTATTGGATTGATTGGCCTCGTCCAATAATAATGTTTTCTTTATATAACAAATGAATACTTCTAAATTACATGACCTTGGTTCCTTGATTTTTATAATATTTTTTAATCTAAATGACTGTGAGAATTAAAAGTATATTATTGTTGCATTTCAATATGTATAAGAAGGGTTCTATTACATACTTTGAAGGTAAATAGATTCCATGGTTTTTAAAGTATTCTTACATCAAAATGACTGTAAGATTTGAAAGTAAATTATTGTTCTATTTCAACGTGTATAAATACAACTATAGGTATATGGAAAAAATTAAGAGCATAATTATAATTAATAGATAAAATATTCTCTAATCAACATGTTATATTTCAATTAACTAACAACATCTTTAAACTCTAAGTAATAAGAATAAAATATGCTTGACTTTGTTAATTAGTTCATTGAATTGAGTTGGCAATTGAGATTTGCTGAATATATCAACAGTTTGATCATGAAATGAGACGAATACAAGAGAGACAATTCTTTATTAAACATGTTGATGAACAAAGCAATAATCATTCTCAATATATTTGGTTTACTCGTGAAGTACATTATTATAAACAATTTAAATGACAATACATTTATTACAAAAAAATAGTAGTAGTTGATAATTGTTTAATCTCACATCTTACAATAGCCAAAGAAACCATAGGAGTCCAAAAGTGGTGTCAACAAGAGCTCGATATTCAACTTTAATAATAGAATGAGATGCAACTTTTTATTTCTTCATAAAATAAGATAATCACAAAAAAAGAAACAAAACTCAATTATAGAGCATTAATCAATAAGATCCCTAGCTCAATCAACATTATAGTATGCACAAAGCTCCAAAAAGGAGGATGATGAGTTGGATACTATTTCATAGGGCACCTATAACATAATGAAGAACATGAAAGTAATGTTGTATAATGAGTAGTTTGAGGAGCTACATATAAGGATGGCAATAGGTCGGGTCGAGCTGATTTCTTATTTTTTAAAAATTAAAAAAACAACGATGTTTTTAACAAAATGAAGTCCTTTTTTCACTCTCGATAGGGCCATAGCCAGACTATCCACTCGATGGGGCCAAGAAATTCTAGCCTATGGTCTAGTCAATCAGGTCCTAATCTGTTGACTTTGAGTCGGGTCGAGCCAAGCCGAATTGTCGTGCCTAGCTGCATAAATTGACTCACAATGTAAAATACATATGCTATGTCGAGACGAGATATTGTAAGATATACTAAACTTTCCACCACTTGTCGATACAAAGTAGGGTATTCTTCTTTCATAACTTGTTGTCAGAAAACATTAGAATTAGCTTCTTTATAGCCATGGGATTCACAGAGGGAAGTGATTGTTAAATATATGTTAAATATATCTATTTTATTTTATTTTGGCACATTTTTTTGAATTGGCATATTTCGTGCTATCTTGAATTTAAGAATTTAGTTGGATAATATTTTAGATAGAATAGAATTCTATCTTGAATAGATGTGTATTTGATAATGGTTATTGGAGAAAATTCTATTTTTGAATAGAAGGGCATGGTTGCAAGTCTTTGGATGGGCTTTGCGTAAAATTGTGGCTAAAGAACTAAGGGCATTATGTGTGTGGGTGAAGTATGCGTTAATTATTGATTAAATAAATACTGCAGTTGTGAGCATGTTTTGAGAGAGCTGAATAAAAAAATCTTAAGCTACGTGAAGAGGAGTTACAATGCAATGGAGGCGTGCATTACTTGAAGATTTAAAAAAAAACACAGTAGTGGGATAACATATGAAAAAGTAACTCACGTTTGTTTTAGGTGTTCTAGTCTTCATATCACTGTGGGTAATTTGTGTGAGTGGATTTGGTGGGCAAGGACCAGGGTGTGCTGGAATTTCTGTGGATCACGTCACCTGGGTTGAATAGTCTTGTGTTGCATTTTATTTGATATGTTGTCGTTGATTGGGTATTTTTGCAGCTGTGATTTCTGCAGAAGTTTTTGTGACTTGATTATGAGTTCTGCGTGAATCAGCCCATTGTCGTTGCGACGACTTCCAGATCTATTTCAGTAGAGCGGAACTCATCGAGAAGTTGTTCTTTTTATCTTAAGTGTATTATCGTTTTTGTTTCTAGTTATTTTAATCACTTAAGTTGTTCATTTAATTATCTTTATTATCAAACAGTGTGTAAAAATTCTCTGTCGAGGTTAGTACGAGACGGTCGTACTATTGGGTGTGAAATTCTTTCACGGGAAGTGAGGATGAGAGATAGTGTCAAGGGTTAAGTGGCGTCAGCTCAGTAAAGCCTTGGGAAAAATCTATTGTACTTCAGTGAAAGTTATTAAGCTAGTTGAGGGCCCCGCAGACGTAAGCAAGGTGTGCCGAACTGCGTTACCAAATTTTTAGTGTTTTTATTATTTCGGTTTTGCTTGTTTTTATTTTGTTGGTGCCAAAGAAGTTTGCGAAAAGTTTGCGAAATAATTAACCCCCTTTGATTTTTCAGTGATAATTGAGTTAGCTTAATGATGTTGAAGATGAGAGAAACTTATAGCATAAGGTTCTAAATGATAAGGGAGTTCAGTAGTTTTGACAAGTTGTGACAAATATTAAAATAGTTCATCAAACTCGGATCCTTTGATAGGGTTGAATCTTTCGATGGGATAGGTAGTCATTATTATGTAGAACTTGCAACTGGAAGAGACTCAAACAAAGTTAATAAGTCAACAAAATTAGAAAATAAGTCATGGAGAGATTAATATCACTACAAGAAAAATGAAATTTAGCGACGGAAATTACCGACAAAAAATATTTGAATTAAGTTGGTAATAAAATTTGCAACGATATATTCTGACGAACAAAGACATCGAAAAAACAGCTGTCGATAAATTTGTCGATGGAAATTTTCTTTCCGTCGGTAAATTTACCGATTGAAATCTAATTTCCGTATGTAATCTTACCAACAATTACTATTTATTCCGTCGGTAAATATTTTACATTTTACCGACAGATTTTGGTGTTCTGTCGGTAAATATAATGGATTTTATCGACATAATTCTATTTTTCATCGGTAAATAATTTTAAATTTTTTTAAAAATACCCGACATTAAATATAGACGCTTTGCTATGCTTCTGCATACCAACATGACTTTACCTATTCATATGCTCTGGAATGAAGATTCTTACAGGCTGTGACTTGTGTAGAAGGCTTGACAACAACTTTTTTGTTCTACTACCAGCAATTTTGATGGGAGCTAGAAGCAATGTTATGAACTGTTTAGCTTCTTTAAGCATCCATAGAAAGAAGAAGAATTTTATGTTAATATTTTCTAACACTATTGAGGATCAACAGATGTAGAATTTTGTTTGTAAAACTATAGTAGGTTTAAATACTCTCCTGAGCTTGATAAGGACAAATTTGCCTTTATGTTATACAAAAAAATACATGATAGTAGTTGCAAAAATACCTCCACCGAAGGACACGATGACAATGATTGAAGAAGACAACATCGACGAACAGAAAAGGAGTTCATAACAGGGAAATTGGAGAGAAGAAAACCGAAGAGGAGATGTAGGAAGAGGGAAGAAGAAGACGCAAGTGGGGGGAGACGTCGAGTGAGTTTCAATTTAAAAAGAATTTACCAAAAGAAATTTTCGTAAGTAAATTCAAAAAAATTTTATTCCGTCAATAATTTTCGCCTTTTTACCGACGGATATCTTATACCGTCGCTAAATCCTTTATCGACGGGAATCTTATACCATCGCTAAAGTCCAACGCAAAGTTTGTCGAGATGATTTCTCTTCATATTTAGTGATGGATATTAGTACCGTCGCTAAAGGAAATTTTTCCAGTCAATTTTACCGAGGGACATGAATTTTTCATTGGTAATTTGCAACAATATATTTTCTGTTAGTAATTTTTCATCGCTAATTCTCGCTTTTTTGTAGTAATTATCGACGACCATATTTTTCCGTCCCTAACGTCCGTCACAAATTTTGCCGTGATGATTTTCCTCCATATTTAGCGACGGGTATTAGTACCGTCGCTAAATTATTCAATTTTAGCGACGAAAATATGATTTCCGTCGCTAATTTCCAACAATTTCTTTTTCGTCGCTAATCCACAGTTTTCTTGTAGTGTATAAAGAGAAGTGGAGGGCTAGACTCAAAAGGAGAGGATGATAATATTTTATATTCCTAAAAGGTGAGATGTCTAGAGATTTGGATACTTTTAGAAATAGTATCCCAACATCTATACTC
>JAOSBK010000118.1:111511-127854 GCA_027568895.1 Erythroxylum shatona | reverse complement strand
AAAATAATTAATAATTTAAAATTTTGAATTATTTTCATTATTTTACAATTAATTATTATATTTAGATAATTATTATATATATATATATATATATATATATATATTATAGATAATTATTATATATAGAAATAATTAAAATAAAATGAATAAGATATAAACAAAAAAATAAATTAAATAATCTACAACTTTACAATATGACAATAGAGTATTTTGTAATTTTTTAAAAAATTCAGGGACAATTTTATAAATTTAAAAAATATTTTTGTATTATTGTAATATTTTAAATACTTTGTATTTTTCTTAATTTTGTAATTGTATGATGATAATTGTCTTTATTTATATTAATTATGGTTATTATTTATATGTAAAATATTTAAAAAATTATTGTTATTTCATATTAATTGTCATTATTATTTATTATTAAGATTTTTGAAAGCATGGGTGATGTAAACAGTAAACTAGTAAAGTATACAGTACAACTGTACAATATACCAATATAGACTATTTTGCAATTTTTAAAAATTTTAGGGACTATTTCATAAATTTATAAAATTACCCGAAACGGTACCGGATACCGACCGGTACCGGTATAGTTTCGTTCTAGAATTCAATCCGGTACCGAGCCCGGTACGATATTCATAACTTTGATTCAAGGGTATCGGCATAAATACAATCTTAAAAAGATTGATTACCAATATGATGGTTGAGGAAACATAATTGATAATATCAATAACAATAAGAGTTGCTTCTTCTTAAAGTAGGGGGAAGAAATAAGTAAGACATTTTTTTTGTGAAGGGAGAAAAACCAATTACACGACAAGTCTCGAGAAACATGTTCCCGACATATCTTCTAAAAGGAGTACATGGCACCCAACGGGTGGACAATCACTCGCTAACCAGTCCGCACAGCGGTTACTCTCACGGTAGATGTGACAATGAATCACCGTCCAATTATGCGTAAACAGTTCATGAATTCCCTGAACAAGGGTATTATGGACCGTGGACCGGCTGGTCGAGGATGTGTCTATGTTTCCTTCCAACTCTCCTATTTTGTTAAGATGTAATTGGACAAGAATGATGAAATAATGTACCATATTGAAACAAAACAGTGAGAAATGAATTGTCCTTATATTCTACAACATTATCAATTTGAAAAACTTTTATTATTTTGGAGAACTAGGTTTTGACCATTTAGATAAACTAAGCATATATGTCCTACAACTGAGATTTTTTATATATCAAATAAATCTAAGTATATTAAGAAAAATC
This sequence comes from Erythroxylum shatona, assembly GCA_027568895.1. NCBI lineage: Eukaryota > Viridiplantae > Streptophyta > Magnoliopsida > Malpighiales > Erythroxylaceae > Erythroxylum > Erythroxylum shatona. Next base: position 126,585 of record JAOSBK010000118.1, on the reverse strand, counting down.
ATTGGCAAAGATTACAAAATATTTTGAACCGAGCATAACAGGAATATAAGAAGGATCTCAAATAACAAAGTGTATTAAATCAAAAGGGCTAGATGATGTAAAATTGATATTATAAAAAGTTAATGCATGATATAGTTAATTGACAAGGTAAACAATCAATATATACTTATTTAACAATTCCTAACAATTCTTCATAAATTAAAGATTCAAACTTAGTAGTGTCAAGTCCAAGGTGTAATAATGGCACCACAACTAAATTGACTTATAGGTAAATATGAAGTGGTGTAAGTTCAAACAGATGTCCCTTTTTATGCCCTATCCTAAGGATTTGCCCCTCTTTACACCTTGCACAAGACAACCATAACATGGAAAGCGAACATTAAGGCTAAGATTACATAATTAACCAATAGAGATTAGATTAAGTGACAAATTTAAACTAAGAAGGAACTTAGTAATGTGAGATTTAATGTAGGCAAAGTACCAACATGATTAACATTTATGGTAGTAGTATGTATAATAGATGCATGGGTAATTGAATATTTATTTTTAAGCAATGAAGATATAAAGCTCATATAATTACAACATATACATTCAGATATGAAGAATAACTAGTATTTGATGTGACAGACAAGACTAAGATCGTAAAATTATCATATTGAGAACTGTCAATTTGAGGGTATCAATACTAATTTGATCAAGAAGAGCAACAATGTTGGCTCAGAAGACTTGGTGAAATCCTTAGAGACTGAAGCAGTGAAATTGTATTGAACAAACTTTAAGGGTTGTTTGGTTTTACTTTTATTTTTTATTGCGATTTTTAGTTTTAGTTTTTTCATTTTTCATTTTTATTTTTTAATTAAAAATAGAAACCTCTTTAGTTGAAATTTTTAGTATAAAAAATTAAAACATTTTTTAAAGTCCACAACAAATAGTCAATCTCTCCAAATGAAACACTGATAAGTATTTTTTATAATGTATGAAATATATATTTGATTCTAAATATTATCATCAAATTTGGAGAATTAATCATTCTTTTTAAATAAAAATATGAATGTCACACCTTTGTTTTAATAGATTAAATTTTGAGAAATATTTTTTAGTTAAGAAAGGAGTTTTTTGTGAATGTAAGTAATTATTAGTAATTGTATTATTAATTATTTTAATCATATATATATAAGAAATAAGAGGAGAGCTGGAGCCTTTGGTGGAACTCAGGTTATGGTGATGCACTGATGCTAGAAGATGGAGCTGTAAAGGTTGGAGTTTTGAAATGCCGGTGAAGTAGAATGGGTCCATGAGAGCCGAGAAATGGTCATAAATTTGAAGGAACCAAGCCGACTGCCTTGAAAATAAGGGTGGGAAGTGGGAACTGAGAAGAAGCATGACTCGTCCCTTGTCAGGATTGCAGTCGCAGCTGGCAAGTGCTATTCTCCCATGTCCCACCCCAGATCTTCTGTTACATAAATCTCTGTTCCTCCTGTGTTTTCACTTTTCATCCATATTTTTCAAGGGTTGGAACACCATATCTTATTTGATGACATGTAGGCCCCAGAAATTTGAGCCTGTCTTCTTTCTTGTCGACATAACCTATGCTTTCTTTCTATTAATGGAGTCATGACTCGTGTAGACTAATCTTTGTGGCGGGGATGTTCACAAAAGGTCTAGAAGACTTGGAAAACGTGTGTATTGGGAAAGAACAAAAAGGGCGCCTTTTGAAATTTGTAGGAAGCTTGCGCAGAAACAGCCCCAAGTCTTTGCGAGCTCTGGTGGTAACCAAGTTTAAATCTTGCTCGCTCTTTTTTTTTTTATAATCGATAACGAATTAAATTTTACGTGTGCGGGTCTTCTTCTTCTCCATCGAGATTTACTATCGTCCTCACAAGCTGACACTTGTAATAATACCCTTTGAAAGCTGGAGTATCATGGCTGCAGAAGCTGTGGGAGGAGCTTTTCTCTCTTCTTTCCTTGCCGTGTTATTTGATAGAGTGGCTTCTCATAGGATTGTGAACTTCTTCAGATGTCGGAAACTCGATTATCGACTCCTGCAGAAGTTGAAGACTTGTATGAACTCTGTTCAAAGTGTCCTTGACGATGCGGAGGAGAAGGAGATCAGTAAGCTGCCTTTGAAACAATGGCTTGACGACCTTAAAGATGCTTTGTTTGAAGCTGATGATCTGTTGGACGAGATTCGTTATGAAGCTATGCGGCTCGAAGTAGAGGCTGAATCAGTCTCCGCCATGGATAAGGTACGAAAGTTTCTGAAGCCTTCTAATTCATTTGAGAATGGGTTGGAAGCGAGGCTGATAGACATCCTTGAGACCCTTGAACACTTGGTGAATCAGAAGGATGTTCTTGGTCTGAGGGAGAGCACAAGAGCTGAACAATCAATTCGAAGAATACCCACTACATCTCTTGTCGAAAGATCGAACACTTTTGGGAGGGAAAGTGATAAGGAAGCAATAATACGACTGTTTATGCTAGATGATGGCAATGGCAGCAAGAACTTAAGTGTAATTTCCATTGTGGGTATGGGCGGGATAGGTAAAACTACACTCGCTCAGCTCATTTACAGAGATGACAGGGTCCAGGAGCGATTTGATGTCAAAGGATGGGTGTGCGTTTCAGAAGATTTTGACGTTCCAAGAATAACAAGAGATATTCTTAATGAAGTGGCTCCAATTGATTGGGATGATAAGACTCTGAATCAGCTCCAGTCTGAGCTAGAGAAGAAACTGACAGGCAAAAGGTTCTTGTTTGTGTTAGACGATGTATGGAATGAAAGGTTTACTGATTGGGACATTTTGCTAAGGCCTTTGAAGTATGGGAGTCCTGGAAGCAAGATTATCATCACCACCCGGAATGATGGTGTAGCATCGACTGTGAGTTCTAACTCAATTTTCCGTTTAAATATGTTAAACTCTATTAACGGCTGGCAATTATTTTGCATACATGCATTTGAGGATGATAACTCTAGTGACTATCCATACTTGGAAGAAATTGGTAGAGAAATTGTGAAAAGATGTCAGGGCCTTCCTTTGGCTGTGAAGGTAATGGGAGGTCTCTTGCGTTCTAAGAAAAATGTCAAGGATTGGGTGAATGTTTTAAGAAACAATCTGTGGGATTTTTCAGAAGGTGACATTTTCCCAGTTCTAAGATTGAGTTACCATTATCTTCCATCTCATATAAAGCAGTGCTTTGCTTATTGCTCAATATTTCCCAAGGCTTATGAATTCTAGAAGGAGGAATTAGTCCTTTTGTGGATAGGAGAAGGTTTTGTGATTTCACCAAAAGGGAACAAGACAGTAGAAGAAGTCAGTGATGAGTACTTTGATGAGTTAGTGTCAAGGTCATTTTTTCAACCTGTCAATGACTCCTACAGTTCAAAGTTTGTGATGCACGACTTACTCAATGACCTGGCTAGAGTTGTGGCTGGAGAATCTTGCTTCAGGTTTGAGGGTAAAGATTTCTGCAAGACGCCCAAAAGGACTCGTTATTTTTCATGTGTGGTGGTAGAACAAGAATCATCTCAGCAACTTTCAGACATCCTCAAATCTACTCACCTGTTGCGCACATTCTTACCAGTGTATACATCAAGGTGGCAACATGGAAAAATTCAGCAAGAGGTAATTCGTGTTCTGTTTTTAAAGCAGCAACGATTAAGAGTGCTATCTTTCTCCCAGTTTGAGCATGTGGTTGAGTTGCCTAGTTCAATTGGGCAGCTAAAACATTTGCGATATTTAGATTTTTCTGCAACACCAATCACAAGTTTGCCTGAATGTTTGTGTAGTTTGTACAATCTACAAACTTTGAAGTTAAATCAGTGCAATAAGCTAGCTGAGTTGCCAACTAACATGGGAAGGTTGATCAATATGCAATATATTGATATTGAAGGAACAAATTTGCAGGAGATGCCACCAAATATGGGTAAACTAATAAAGCTGCAAAAGTTAACTGATTTCTTTGTGGGAAAACGAGAGGGATGTAGAGTTAAAGAATTAGGGAACCTTCAACATCTTCGTGGAACACTAAAAATTCAGAATCTTCAAAATGTGGTGAATGCTCAAGACTCTTTAGAAGCCAAGGTGAATTGTAAGAAGTATCTTAAGGACTTGAAGTTAGAGTGGAAGGGTGATACTGATGATTCACATCATGAAAAGGTTGTACTTTATAGGTTGCAGCCTCACACAGAAATAGAAGCCATCTCAATCATTGGTTATGGAGGTACTAGCTTTCCGAATTGGTTAGGAGGCTCTTCTTTTACCAAATTATTCTCTTTGGAACTTAAGGGATGTAGATACTGCTCCTGCCTACCACCACTTGGGCAGATATTCTCTCTCAAGTATCTTACAATCATTGGTTTTGATGCAGTTATGGTAATTAATTCTGATTTCTATGGCAGATGCCTCTCCTCCTCGATGAAGCCATTTCAATCTCTTGAGATCCTATCCTTAATAGATATGCCTCAGTTGCAGGAATGGATACCTTATGGAACAGAAGAGCAAACTGGTGCCTTCCCTTGTCTCAAACAGCTATATGTAACAAATTGCCCAACCTTAACAAGCTCTCTACCTAGTCATCTTCCCTCTTTGACAACATTTGAGATCAACGCATGGCCTCAGCTTCAATTTTGTGTTCCGAATTCTCCAAACCTTTCTTCAATGGTATTTCGTGATGGCTTTCGTAAGATGAATTTCCGTGATTCCACGTCTCTCAATATTATCCAATTCTACTGCCAAGACTCTGCTCTGGAAAAAATGGGGAAACTTGGCTATTCTGTGGAACAAATTACAATTGAAAAATACAAACCACTCGAGTGCTTTTCATTAGAGTTGTTCCCTAAATTGAGGAGTCTGGATATTAAAGAATGTCCACATTATGAATCCTTTTGTACACCCAATCAGGAATGCCTTAAATTTGTCCCCTTTGAGTTTCTGACAGAGCTTTTTCTTTGGAATTGTCCAAAACTCAAGTTCCTACCTCAGTGCATGCATTCTCTTCTGCCTTCCCTTTTGGATTTGAGAATATATGTCTGCCCAGAAATTGAGACATTTCCTGAAGATGGTTTGCCATCCAAACTACAATCACTTGCCATCTCTGATTGCAACAAACTGATTGTAAGACGTATGCATTGGAATTTGCAAAAACTCACCTCTCTTGCTTTGCTCAAGATTTGGGAGTATGAAGCAGAAGAAATGGAATGCTTCCCAGATTTGACCTTGCTGCCCTCCGGTCTTACTTCTCTTGATATTTCATTTCTGCCAAATCTGAAATCTTTGAATTACAAAGGGCTTCAACACCTTAATTCTCTTAAAGAGTTGCAGATATGTCATTGCCCTAAGCTCCAGTTAGCGCCTGAAGAGCGTTTGCCCTCCACTCTTACCTATCTCAGAGTTACTGACATTCAAATTTTGGTGTCTCTGGTCAACAGAAGATTTCATGATCTCACCTTGCTCAGAGAATTGCATATTTGGGATTGTCCTTACATTGTATCCCTTCCAGAAGAAGGGCTGCCGCCGAATCTCATCACTCTTACTCTGATGGAACTCCAGAATCTGAGTTCTGTGGTTGGGCTTCGCCAACTTACGTTCCTGGAAGGCTTGGGAATTGATGACTGCCCTCATCTGCAGTCCTTTCCAGAGGGGAACCTGCCATCCTCCCTTTCTTCTCTACATATCTGGAATTGTCCATTGCTGGAACGAAGGTGTCAAAGAGAGAAAGGAGAAAGATTGGTCCAAGATTTCACACATTCCCTTCATTGAAATTGATTGGGATAGGATATAGAACCAGATTAGTCTCTGATCATAGAATTATTATCGTACCTTCTCCTATAAAGTTACAATTTCATGAAATATGCAGTTGCCCTTACGGCTTATGTTGCTGCTCGACCATGTCAATGAAGTTGCTAATCCCTCCATTTTTAAATTGCAACAATAGCTTAAAATTGACAATGGATTGGTGGTAATTGCCCTTTGAACCTAATTGAAATATATATGATTGATGCATTATAATATTTCAGTCTCTTCCTTAGTATGCTGGAAAAGATTTAACCTCTTTACTAATACTGTATCTGAAATTGGGAATATAGTTGCATGAACTTATTAGTTTACTGAAATAATTGAGGACAGCGATGCGATATTGTCAAGCAATTCTTAATCCACCAGGCTTCAGTAACTAATTTGTATATAGAACAAATTCTACCAACTCCAAGGAAATATAGAGACTGATAAATATCTTACGAAGGTATGAACAATGCGAAACGTACTTCCATGTCCAAATCAGGCACAAAAAGGTAGGCAATAAGAACTCTTCTAATGGAGCCATTCAATACTATGCACTTATGAAGTCATAACTCTTCAACCACATTGACTAGGCACACTACTACCCCCATGCGTGCGTCGATAGTGTAATGCTGCTACTGCCAACGTAATTAACAGATCAAAAGCATCCAGTAATCCTGGAACATAAACTTTCTCTGAGCTCGGGATAACATTTGGCCTCTGGTTAGTTCATTTAGGATACCAGAGTAACCTGCGATTCTGCGCAGGTGGAGCTAGGCCTGGAATATCCCGAATATCCTTGTTCTTTGGGTCCACAATCTGCGAAGTAAAAGAATTCGATAAGCATGCTTGCACAGCGCAAATGCAAATTAAAAATCCCATGAAATCGGCTTTGAAAATCATATATATGCTCTGATGTATGGCTTCTCGGAACCATAAAATTGAACGCAAGTAATCATATAGATTTTCATTCTGCAATCTTTAAAAGAACAATGTGACAGTGAGTTAAAAAGGGAATTCAACTAGAAAATGCCAAGAGAATGTATGTGAACCAATGGTGTGAAGCAATGTTAAACAGTATTCATATCTTTGGTGTGATGGGAGGGAGATGCTTATGGAGTGGATTGTCAATATCAAACAATAAATGTAGAAAGCAATCAATACAATCCAAGAAAAGATACAACTTTGACTACAATACCACACTATATTGACATTAATATCTCACTAGATATTCACTTCTTACTATTTGCCATGAAATTCAAACAATCTACATATTTAAAGATGGAATAGGTCTAATATGAAAATTACACTATTAAAGTGATCATACGTCTTACTATCATAAATTATTCTCTCTTCCAAATTTATTCTCAAAAAACTACAAATGTTATATATATATATATATATATTGAATTAAGACAAGGCATCATATAAAATTTATTTTGTGTAGTCAGTTGAAATTAATATTTACTATATCAACCTATAATTTAAAAAAATATATGACACGATTTGATATCCTTGTTTACCATTATGTATAAAAATGTCAATACAAAGTAACATAAAAATATTTTTAAAAATCTCTTGTTTTTTGATAATCATTTTACCAAGATTTTTCTTATTCCATGTATCTGGGATTAATATTAAAATGCACAGATAACTTTTACAAAGGAAAAAAAAAACTAATTCAATCTAAATATATATCACACACAAGTGTTCAAATATCAAAGCAAACGATAAAAACATATGAACTTAATATCATGCACAAAATAAAAGAGCTAGTTTAAATAAGACATGTAGTATACAACAAAATAAGAGATGAGCATATGTATTGTCAAATGTCCACATCAACTAGGAACAAGAATCAAAGATGATTTATATGCAACAGTAAATTCATAATAGAGGTTAAGTACATGAACTTGACTTGTTATGTCTCATGTTAGTGAGATGGAAACTGGAACTCCAAGATGCAAGATGATTCTGAAAAAATGACTTGTAATGAAGTTGATCCTTTCCCTTACCCACCAAGCTTCAAATCTTAGTGGAGCCTCATGTGCCAATATATATATATATATATATATATATATAGGGAACTACATAAAAATATCCAGGGTTTTGGGGAATCTTCACTTGGATCAAAAGAAAAAGAATATGTTTAGCTTTTCTTTCTTAACTGTGAAATCTTGTGCTTGTATTCGTCTTTAGAATAAATAGGCAGAAACCCATCATCCACTTTAGTAGATAATCACCCACTTCCCCCTGCTTGTCCTTTCCAATAGAAACTTTTCCAATCAATTTTCAGAAAAAGTTTGTGGTGTACCAAGACAAAGTCAAAAAGGAAAAGAAAAAGTCATCCTACACTATTCCTAGTCTCAGGGCTTACAACTAACCTTATCAACTTCTCCTATTTTGTTCACATGAAATAATATTAAGTTATTATTCCTACCTAGTCTTTGTCATGCTTAAACATATAAAACTCCTGTTGCGATTACAGAACTCACAAGATGGCATGATATTTTGCTAAAAACCCAGCCAGGAGCACAAAAAGATGCTGAGAAAATCTGATATAATCCTCAATAAAATCAGCTAATAGATATCCATGAAACTACAAAGTAAATATCTAGGATCCAACTACTTTAAACAACGCAAAATAAGAAAATGATCTAGAATAACTAAGAAAAGAAAAACATACCTTTACAATAATGATTGCTACAACTCCAGCAACTATGAGGAACAGCATTGTCATAATACACCTGTCAGTTGCAACCTGAAAGTACTTAAGTTAGTAAATTATTTGCAACTCGGCTGCACATATGAAGAAACAAGGAAATGGAAAATCCAGTAATTGACCTGCCTACCAATTTCCTTCACCAATTGAGAAGCTTTCTTGATTGAGAAATGGATAGAGTCAAGCTCATTAACAATCCGACTCATTTGTTCAGTCTGGACATGGAAATGTTCTTAGTTTCTAGGATTCCAAAGAATTGTATTTTTACCTTTTCTTTTTATCAAGGAAAATTAATAAAAAAAAGATCCAAGATGTTACAAAGTTGATTTCTTATCTGTACCAAAAATTGATACCTGAGCCTTTAGAGCTGCTGCTGTCTCTGTTCCAACGTTGATGGTCTCTTGAACAACCTAGGATAGACAGACAGAAATTAATTTTTCCTTCTAAGTACCTGTTAAACCATTCCATAATTTATCTTCTTTTGAATGCTGGGCTGTCAAGGTACAAGTGCAAAGTTGTTCTTTTTCTTTCTTAAGATGAAAATAAAGCCTCCAGAATCTAACCAATGTCTTTGTCCTCAAAATGATATAATCAACATAAAGAAAAGAGTAAACGTTTTAACATCTTATTACCAACTATTGAAGAAAACTGACCCATGTCTTCTACAAGTTTTTAAAAGTTCCTATTCAGAATAACTGCAAGGAACTGCCAGGAATGGCCAGACATAATCACATGGCAGGCCTACTAGAAATTGACTCTAGAAACCAAAAATTTGGCTCTGTAGACAGATGGAACTCTTGGTGTGGGACAGCTAATTGGGGACTGACTTTCATGCCATCATAGCAAAAGAATGACTTTTTGATATCTTGCAAACCCTAGTGCATTTAACTCTGTAATATAAAGACTGCTACAAGTAATGGAATAAGTCCATGTACTAGTGCATTTAACTCTGTAATATAAAGACTGCTACAAGTAATGGAACAAGTCCATGTACTAGTAGTATCTGCGCAAAAAAGAGCTTGTTGAACAAAAATAATCGATAGATTCAAACACCTTCTCTGTCCCCCAAAAGACCACATTGGACCATGTTTGGCATCATTAGGCTTGCCACCATGAATTAAGCAACCCCAAAAATTATGAGATGTTAAACTCCCAACCATAAGACTTCCATCGTGAGACGTCTGCACAGTTATGTGCTAAGCAGTTATAAACCAACGCTGGACCAAATATGCAATTTATTTGACACTGCTCTTTTAGCAATTTGATTACAGCTATTTCGAGGTGCAGTTGTAAACAAAGGTTTCTGAGGGATTTTATCCAAAACTATTGTTCTTAAACAGGTAATAGTACCACGACATGGAAAAACTCCATCATACTCAATCACACTTTTGAAAACAAAATGTTTATGAGATGGGCAAGAACCAACCTTCTTTCCCCTTTCAATCGCTTGATCAGTCTCATCCATCATCCTATTTCCATGATCCATTAGTTGTTGATTAGTCATAGCTGGAAAAATCAGTCTTTCTGTTAGATATCATGCTAATCAAGACAATGCCGAATGCCATTTTATTGCCAACTAATACCAACTTATGCGGAGATTGAGCCTCAAATAAATGCAGGCACCCTTAAGTTGATCAAAGCATAATGAAGATACAAGACCAAATACATAGCATACTTGTGAAATTTACCAATCAAGAATAGATAAAATAACAAAGAACAATAGAACTTTTCATTTGCAGCGAGATAACAGTGTCCATTCTATTTTCATTCTGTCCCAATCACATGAAGCTCCTTTTACAGAGCAAAACCATGCTGCAAGAGACTAAAATAGACAAAAACTTCATATTTTTGTTGGACTAGACCATTACATATCAACTATGATGTTCTGATCAAGGTGCCACCTGGAAGAAGAAGAATGAAGAGCATTAAAACACCAACATGCAGAAGTTATTTCAAGTGTCAAGAAATGTTGCCCTTATATTACACAAAATATCTATGGCTTTGTCCCCAAACGATTACAAGGCCCCACCTATTATATTGGGATATTTTAACTCTGAAGCCCCCATAAAAATAAAATAGTTATTACTGGATTGCAAAATTTTGCATCATTAATTGCCATAATGCAAGAACATAATGCACTTAAATAAATCAAGTGCCCTAAAAACTAAATAATTCAAAATAAGAAATGGGGATGTAAGAAAAAGATAAAGCAAAAGTTTTAAGTTTTCTTTTCTCTTCTACAGGTCATGTGTGCATGCATATTTCCTCATTTGCAAGCTGCCAAGAGGCAAGCTAAAAGAAAGAGAAAACATAATGTTAATTCTTGTCAAATTGTAGTTCGAAGCAAATTTAAATCACTACAGCCACTTTAGATACTTATGAAATAAGTGAAATCAGAACAAATAGGCTCATATCTTACCGGAGGCTAGCAATACATTGTCTTCATCAAATCCTTCACCAGGGCCTTCAAAGAGATCAACCCTCTTGTTGTTTTCAAGATTGGCAGCATGCCTATATCACCGTCACAATTATGTATCAGAAAAGCACAAAGGAATGGAAGTATGAAACAATTCATTATACTGCTGATGATCTGTAATAGGAAACATAAAGAACTACTGACTGGAGGCATCAACATAATTGTACTCTGATATTCTAGTAACAGAGGATACTCCTTTAAAATCAACCAGAACTTGCAACACAATAAAATTCTGAGGCTGAAGACGAAACAGTTCCTCACACATATGCAGAGGGATAGAGATAGAGATATGAAAGGATTGCAAACTATTTGTTGGGTTGATTTAAATATAAAGCTCGATCCTTGTATTTCAATGCAAAACAATCAAATAAATTCTATTGATAAAAGTGGAAGAAGTCACCAGAAGAATGCGGATTAATTGATCCCCAATCATCCAAACCAAAGTGCAAAAAATATTACCTTTACACTTACTAAAGATCATTTTAGTAAAAACTTGCACCCAATCCAGAGAGCAAAATAAACATACATGTCAAGCTTACAGAAAAGGTTTGATATTGATCTGCATTGCATAGAATAATCACATAAAATCCCAGTGCAATGGTATAAATACAAGCATGCCTATTAACAACATTTATGATTCCAAGTTCAATATGTTCTATAAAGAAATCCTTCCAGTCAAAAGTTTAAGTTGTTGGATAAGAACCAAGGCTGGGTTATCCATTACCACACACTCTCACAAAGGAAGCTAATGGTCTCAGACCCACAATTTTATGTGATGGACCAGAAATTTTAAATTTGAAATGTGAAAAGGAAGCATGGGACAGTCCCAAGCACAAGCAATCTGGGGAAGGAAAGAGAATGAAAAGAAAGATTTAGAAGCTGAGATGGAAGAAAGGCAAGGGGATGCAAGAATTAGAATCTATATCAATAGCCAGAATCAATCATTAGCAATGTTGTACTAATGGGGCTAACCTCTCTATTTATAAGTTTTATGATAATTTCTAAGTTAACTATAATGGTCAATAAATATGAAGTATAGCTCATAACTTCTTACCCTACTTTCAGATAAGATCCTAAATAGTTACAGCTCATAATAATCTCGGTATTCTTTGACACCACATCAATGAGTCATTCAAACCAAAAGGTTAAACTGCTGAGAGAGGCCAGACTAGATCGTCCATTCACTCTAACATGTTAAGACCAAAAGGTTTGGAAACAAAATGAAAATGTATTAAAAAAATCCTCATGAACAAAGCAAATTGTATAGAAAGCATAAAAAAAGGAAGAAAAAATCCTATCAAGAAATCTACATAAATTAAAAATATCTTATTTTCAATTGTTTCTTTCTTTTATACTATTTTTTTTCTTTTCTTTTCTTTTCTTTTTTTGTAGAATGTGAAGCTAGGTCTATTAATCACATCAAATAAAAATAAGGATAAGAATCAGAAATAGCATATCTTGCACTTCAAAGAGATTTTTACAGCTGATTGAAAATGCAAATAATTAACTCAGAAGGAAGGCAAGATTAAAAAAATATGCATCTGGGTATGTGTATGTAAATTTATCTAATAAGGACCATTTGATTGTTAAGAATGTTGGAAAAAGTATTTTTAGTATGCTCTTGATTGCTTTCATTTGTGCTATTATAAAAGGGGAATAGCAAAACCTAAAGAATCAAATTTCTTATCTTATTGGAAGAATTATATATTACAGCAGTTGGATTGACCAATGAATGTTCAGCTTCTAAGCAAGACAATTAGTCACTACTTTTGTCGGAAGAAAATATTTTAGCTTTTTTTCTTTGATTTTAAATCAGTTTTTGGTCATCAAAAAAATCAGAAAGCTAGAGAAACATTTAGTAGCAAGAAATACAACACAATCAGACAACAACAACCTTTAAGGTAGGCTGTGACTGCAAGTAAAACTAACAGCATGAGAACTTTTAGAAGGAACAAGAAAATAGATCCAGAAGAAAACCACCATTCATAATCCAGTAACTAGGCACCACACTGAACAAAGTAGGAAACAACTAGGAAAGGCAACAGCTTACTGCTTTTTGAGGGCAACATACGAATTCAACTCTTTTATCTGCATAAAAAGTGGGAAAAAAAAAAGACAATAACCAAAGTTAGGGTATCTAAAGCCAAACCAAAACAATGAGGCAGCAAACTAGAGAATCAAGATTCAACCATTGATTGTTTTTTTTCACTCAGCATTCTGTTGGTTTCTAGATCATTTCTCTTCTCCATCTCCTTCACTCCTCGATCAAACTCTTTAATAAGTCTGAAATCCAAGAAAACTTAATATTCTGCTTCAACTTTGTTGGAGAACAAGATAACATGCAGGAACCAGCATATAAGTTCACCATAAGTTCAACCTATTAGCAGAAAATAGTACAATATACCTAATATTTCCAGTTTACACAAGCACCATGATAGTTGCAGTCTACTTCTAGCAGGACTTGGGAAAACGTAAGGAAATGCCAAAAGTCAGACCCAGCTTGGAAAGATTCATTTCACTAAAGGTGTTGAGCATGAATGATCGATTCTCATACCAAACCTTCCATTATGAGAATTAGGAAAATGGATGTTATAGGCATGTTATAATCCAGGACTAATGTCTGGTGTTTGCATATTGCAGACCAGTAAAGGAGGAGATTTAATTCACAATTTTTTCAATTAGTTCCATGCGATGAGAAAATAAGAAGAGCTTATGTCCAGTTAATATCAGACTCATAAACAAACCCCTTTTAAATCACGAAAACCATGTTTCTACATGATAAAAGCAAATGGCCATCTCAGCCTGCTCAGATGTTGACAATAGTATCAAACAAACAAGACAAGAAACCTTTTGTACTGATTGCGAAATTCTAATGTTTGTTACTTTTTTTTTTTTTCGTAAAGTTGTGAAACATGTCTAGTTGATAAATGAAACATTTTCTCAAACAACACACGATGACTTGTTCCCCTAATCTTAATACCCTTTGCCAAAGATCAGGGTAAGCAAAAGCTATCATGATCAGAGCACATTCCAAGTTAGTTTAAATATTTAGTCTTCAAGTGGAACTAAACCTCAAGAACACAGAAAGACAAGGAGAAGGTCAACTTGTGATTACCTCTTACAGTCACGCATCTTCCCCGTAAGCTCTTCCAGCTGTCTACTCTGCCTATTGACATCCTTGATCTTCTCCAACTTTTGGAATCCATTTCTGCAAACAAAATTGCAATTTCGCTTATTAATAGATCCCAGGAGTTGACCACTTCTCTACTCAAGCATTTATAATACATCTAGCTGAAATAACACTAGCTGTTACGGTTAACATATAAACTCAAACAAATGCCAGACCACTGTTAACATTAAAAGTCCATCCATCCAAATGTATGTAATTCAGATCTTTGGATGCTATTGAGCCACTTTAAAGAAACAAATGTTCGATCTTACAATTGCTTGGACGTATAAAACACCCCATTCAGAAATTAAAACACTGATAAAATGATTCACTTAATCGCATAAGAGCTTCAAACATATAATCTTCTGGAACTTGAAACGTAAGGTTTCGAAACAGAGAGACGAGTATAAAAATCTCACGACAGCGCTCGAAAAATGTCGGTGATCTGTCCATCGATCTCCGCGAGCTCCTCGCTGATTGCCGATAAAGAATCCATCCCGAACCCGTAATGAGCTCCAATCCCACCCTTCCACAAACAATGACGCAAGACGAGACAATGTGATCTCCGATCCGATACAAGTTATTCAGCAGAGCAATCTCATGGATTCATGGATCCCAAAAACATTTGAGGAAATGCTCACGGATTCAAAGTTCTCTGCATTTGTCAATGTTAAAGAACCCGATGAATGCGGGGTCCAAATAATTATGTGTATGATGACTATTTTGTTGCACTTCTATGCTCGACCAAAACAAACACATTGTCTTCTATTACTATGTCCCTCCCCGTGTTGTTCAGACATATGCCTGTTTTTCTTAATCTTAATTTCTGTAATAAAATCACATAACTCGGGGATAGGGATGGCAGTGGGTTTTCAACCCGATGGATATCCGCACTACCCGACCCAATGGATTTGGATATGGACAGTAAAT
>JAOSBK010000118.1:86131-109451 GCA_027568895.1 Erythroxylum shatona | reverse complement strand
ATATAGTCTTACTCACATTAACAAACTAATTAATCCCAACATAAATAAACTCAAATATTAATCTAATCATGCTTATTCATAAAAAAATTCGGGGCCAACAGTAGGTACTTCAAGCTCTTATGATCCATCTATACTTTGAACAATCACCCATTTAAGTACTAATGCCATTGCTTCACAACTTTAATCATAGCTGATAATTCTTTTCCATAGTTGAGAGTCCTTGATGTTTTGGTGACAACGCCTTGCTTTAAAAAGCTATAGGATGCTTGTCCTATTGTAACATAGCCCTAATTCCCTTCTTGCAGACGTTTGCTTCTATTATTAAGGGACATGAAAAATTTGGTAACGCTAAGACTAGGGCTGCCATCAATGCCCTTTTATGCTATTTAAATGCTTGTTCTTGCTCCTCCTTCCATTCCTACCTTCCTACCTTTTGTTTCTTGAGTAGTGCATTGAGAGGTCTGGCAATAATCTCGTAATGCTTTATGAAATGCTTGTATCCTATCAACCCTGAAAATCCCTGGAGTTCCTTTAACGTTTGAGGTGGTGACCAGGGTTAGATAGTATCTACTTTTTGGATGTTAGTGGATACTCCTTTCTTGGATATGGAGTGTCCTAAATAATCCACTTATCTTGCTCTAAAAATGCATTTTCTCTACTTAATAAACAATTGTTGCTACTGTAACACATATAAAATTTACCACATATGTTCTAAATGTTGCTAAAAACTACTATTGTAAGTAAGAAGATCATCAAAGAAAACTAACAGACATTTATCCAAATAGGATTTGAAGAAATCAATCATAAGACTTTAAAAGCTAAAGATGCATTTTTTAGCCCAAAAGGCATCACCAAAAAAAATTCAAATGCCCTTTATGTATTTTGAATGTTGTCTTTGGTGTGTCTTCCTCTTTCATTCTAATTTGGTGATACCCAGATCTTAAATCTAATTTGGAGCACCAACTAGACCCCTTTAGTTCTTCCAAGAATTCTTCAATTAGTGGGATGAGAAGTTTTCTTTAACAGTGTATTTATTCAGCTCCTTATAGTCTATACACATTCTCCAAGTGTTGTCTTTTTTCTTACAAGAATCACTAGTGAGGCATAGGGGTTGACACTCTTTTTGATGAACCCTTGTTCCATTAATTCTTGCATTGATCTCTCTATATCATCTTTTTGTTCTCCCGAGTATTTGTAAGGGTCGTATATTTATGGTTTCTACTTCAAGTTTAACGGGGATGTTATGATCATAGGTTCTATTCGGTGACAATTGTTTAGGTTCCTTAAAAACTTCCCCAAACTCAGCTAGTAAAATTCTAATTCTTCTATGGTATTAGATTTATCTTCCAACATAAGTTGTTGCATATGGAACTCAATTGGATGTGATAGATGAAGCATGAATATTGTTCTCTTACTTGAATTTTCCATTAGTTTGTTGAGGCCTTTATCTGAGATCACTCTAGCATTTTCTTCTAGATTCCCATTAACCTCACCATTTTTCCCTCCCACTAGAACTCCATGATGAGCACCTTGAAATTGCATAGTACATCGTTGAAGGTTACCAACCATTGAACTCTTAGGACCATGTTGCATCCTCCCAACTTAATGATCAGTGCATCTATGGTGAATTGTAGTTCTTACGTCTTCTAGCTGAAATTCATGCACATTTCTCTGCAGTTCAATTTTAAGCCCCTTTCCAATGTAATGCTTAGGGGAGGTATTTCCGTTACTTTGGCATTTCCCTTCTTTATCACTATTTCATCCAAGAAGTTACAAGTACTTCCATTGTCGATGAGGATGCTTAATGGTTTTATTTGGTGGCTTCCCCTAAATCTCATTTGTTTATACTCCTCTTGGTCTATTAGATCCAACATTCATTTTAAGGATACGTTCGGGCTAAATTTAGCTCCTTCCTTTTACTGCTTGCTCATTGATTCTTCTTCAGTTGCTTATTCGTCTTCTGCCATGTACAATTGGAATTGTCTTTTCTTGCATCTATACCCCAGAATGTACTTTTTTCACACCAAAACCATAATCCCTTTGCTCTCTTCTCGTCAAATTCCTTACTATTTGTTGCTTTCATTCCTTACAATTTCTTCTTACACTAGTTTACAGGAAACTCTAGAATTATAATTATATAATTTGAAGAGGAAAATATATATCTTCAATTTTAATATAACTTTTAGTTATGAAGAATGCTTGAGACACTTGTTTAAGATGTTAATTGTCAAAATTGGGCTTTTGAATTTAACAACGATTTCTCTACAAAAACAAAAACTTTCAACATAAATGCTAGGCTCTGGAAGCAGAAAAGTGTCTCTTTTGTTTTCTTGTTTATTAAAAAAATGGACATATATTTTGGCTAAAAAGAGATAATAAGAAATATTATTTATATTTTTCTTTTTTTTGATCTTTTCTTAAATTTCTTACTTCAAGACTTGTCCCTTCTTGTGTACAGGCTGTAGCGGCAAACAACCAAACATGAGAAACTAAGGAGTGATTGAAGAAGTTTTAAGAAATTATTTTACAGAGGCACTATCTATTTCAGATGAAAGTTAAAAGGTATTTAGGGAATCATGTGTTCCATGATTAGTTTTCCCTGCTATCTTTTTACAGAAGATGCAACATTGACAACCTAAAACATTATATGTGATTGATGGAAATCGCTATAGATGCTTATGAATGAAGTATGGACCAATGTACGTTAACCTTGGAATCCCCATTAAAGTATAAGTTACTAAAATGTTTATTCTTCTTAAGTATATTTAATTGGGTTTTCCTTGAGCAACAATTCTATACTTGGTTCCTTTACATATGTGCATGGTCCATCATTTGTAAATTGCATGATGCATTCGAGGCCATGAACTTAAACAGACGTCAAGGTTTGGCCACCATTCTTAAGACAAAGACGTCATTATTGTTTTGTGTTGGTGGTGTTTATTTGTTGTGTTTGAATTCAAAGTATTAATGTCGTTTAGATAGGGTACTTGGAAAATATGTGGAAAGAATAATAGGTGCTCATTTTGGGCAAAAAGGGAATACATCGATGTGGATGTGTGAATGACAATGTTTTTTGTTTCCAGATTTCTTTAATTCTTCAAGGTTTGTTCTCGTCTCATTTAACATTTCTTTACTGGGTTATGTTCACAATTATGTAAGGTTCTTTCCTTCTTTAATGACTGAAAATTGCTGAAGTAGGTATTCAAATATTGAAATAGGAGGAGAAGTTAGTGTTGTGTTAATCCCTCCTACTTGGAGAAAGAGTTCATTAATTTGGTCTAATTTCATATGTTATATCATATAAGTGTTACGTCATATGATGATATTTGAAGTGTCAACTTTACCCCATTTTAAGTTGCATATAAGGGTAAAATGGGGAAGAAAATGAGTATAAAAGGGGGGATATATTGTTGGAAATTAGATGAGTGAGTAGACGTGAGAGCCACAAGAGCACTCCAGAGTGTGTAAAGGAGAGAAAGAGAGGAAATGTCTAGAAGAGCGAGAAAGTGCAAATCAAAATTTTCTTTGGCCTCGATTGATGACCAAACGATCTCTAATCAAGATGAAATTTTAGTATGTTGTTCTTGGTTCTTGCTTTTTCACATCCAATCGTCAGAATTTGATTTTGGAGCTTTTTAACTTGGTATTTTCTGTCTAACCCTCCTTGTAGACGAATTTGTATTCTGCTACCTTTGGATGATGATTATTGGGTTTTGTTGTGCCAAGGAGTTTCCTTGATGATTGTGATTATCTCTAATTGAGATAGGGAAGAACAATTGGTCATACTTGTTTGATTATTATTAATTAGTGAAATTTTGGTATTGTTTATTAACAATCGCATGGTTTTTCCCTACATTAGGGTTTCCCATGTAAATCCTTGTGTTCTTTCTATTGTTTGAGCTGATTATGTTTGCATTATACTACTATGATTTTGGTTGGTATCGACTTCCTATCTAACTACATAATTTCAGAAAGGTTGTAGTTTGTTTTCGTTTGTTGTTTGTGTAATTGGGTCCCTTTTCTCAACAATATAGTGGTGTATTAGAGCTTTGGGTTAGGGATTGTGCGGTTTTGTGCTTGTTAAGATGGAAGATAAAAAAGGCATCCATGGAATGATTTAATTGAATTGCAGAAACAACTCTGTGTGTAAAACTAAAATGGAAGACCACCTTTATTGTAAGGATTTGTATGAGCCCAATTTAAAGAAAGAGATTCCAACCAGAGTCGTAGAGAGTGAATAGAAAATTTTGAATTGAAAAGGCATTGGAACAGTTAATATGAATGTCTTCCAATATGTTGCCAATGACATAAATGCCTACGATTTGTGGATGTTGAGGCCATGTTTGAGAGGAAGAATGCCTTAAGTAAAGCGTCATTGATGAGGACACTTGGAAAGCTGGAGTATAAAGATGGTGATAGCATAGTAATACAATTGAATGAATATCAAAGCTTGGTAAATCAATTGTCTACCATGAAAATGTCTCTTGATGATGAGTTGCAGACACTTTTACTACTTTGCTTATTGTCAGAAAGTTAGGACACTTTTAATGTGTCACTTAGAAATTGAGCTCCAGAGAACAAGTTGACAATAGAGATTGTCAAAGCTAGTTTGTTAAAAAAGGAGATAAGAAGGAAAGAAATGGGTACCTTCTAGCAATCAGAGGCTAATATAGCTCAAGAATCTAGTAAGGTAGAAGTAAAAGTAGAAAGACTTATAACAGAGACAAGTCCAGGGAGATAAAAGATCTTCCTTGCCATTTATCTCTACAAAGAAATTTTACAAAGTTCTCAAACTCTTGAGTAGATGATTGAATATAAAATTCACATAAAATGAGCAATATATGATGCCTTTATATAAGCTTTCAAAAACATAGGGACCAAGTAAGTTAAAAGTCATTACTTACACTAAATCTACTAATTTAGTGGGGAGTTATATACTTTTAGCCACTAAATCCTTTAGGATGATGGAGAACATGGTCTCAAATGAAGCCAACCACCTTCCTAAATTATTCATCCATTTTCCATTACTTAAGGAAGTGCTCCCACATTTCCTATTATGTTAGGTTGTGCTTATACTTCTTTAACCCACTTTCTCTATGTTTTTGTCATCCTTCGCTATATTGTTACTTCTTGAATGGTTAAGTGCCTTGATGAGCCTTTGGTTAGTCATCATAATCTATCTTAATGTATCACGCATTTGAGCATACTTATAATGCATTCATATTGATTCGTCACTAAGTTTTCCATTTGAGCCAACTTGTATAAGAAACCTTATAAACTTTTATACCTTCATACTTTCTTATCAAATTCAAGCTCCGCCCAACACTTTTGGACTTAACACGATTTAGCTGTACCAAACACTATTGATTTTACATCAAAATCTTGTCATTATTGAAGATTTTTATCGTTGTTTATTAACCCATGCTAACTCTCGTCTACTCTTGAGATTTCATCAGCATCAAACATATTTCTTACCTACTCATAAAACATTACCTTGTTCCTTTGCCAACATTTCATTTTTATACCAACTTACATATCGATTGAAAACAGTTTCTCTATTAGTTAAGGGTAAGGTTGCGAATACTGGACCTCTCGAGACCCTGCGTTTAGTGAGATTTGTACTAGGTTGTTATTGTTGTTATTATACCAACTTGCATATCAACCATTGACTAAGGCCCATTAATACTTACACAATTTTTTCTCCTAACTTAACAGTATAACAAAAATCAACCATTAGAGCTAACATTTATCGACATGCTCTTCTATTTCTTAAATGATGATGATTAGATTTGTATGTGTATATATACACACACACACACACTTTCATCACTAATTTGCATAGAAAAATTATATGAATTCTCTTAATTTTAATTTAGCTTAGGTTATTAGAGTTATAAGTAATGAATTAATTACATTTCTCATTATTATAAAATATAAAGAAACTTCCATAAACTTAAATTCTCAAATTAATGGTTTATTAGTCACATTAAGTTTACTCTTGTATTCACTTTAATTTCATGCATATCATTTTACTTAATTCCTTTGTTGTTATAATAATTTTGTTTTTGGTTATCTTAATTTGATTCATATATATGTTAGAATTAATTTTGTGAAAAGAATATTGTGTGTTAAGAAAATTTTGGGATTGATTTGCGCATAAAATAGAAAATTGAATGTCCTAAATTGAAATTAGGAGGGCTTGGTTTAGAAGATAAAATAGAAAAGAGTATAGCTAAATCATAAAGCATGCGAGGACTAAGAAAATTGAGTGATCATTTCTTATATTAAGAAAGTATAAACTAAACTGACAAAAAGGACAAAAGAAGACTATGGACAATAGACAATAGCTAAAACAACAATATTTAAAGAAATGGACAAGTGTGAGGTTGCAAGGAACGGAGCATAACTAGTAGAGGAATAAAAATAAATACGTTGAGAAATTAAGCATAAAACACTGAAAGCGTGAAAGAAAGATGGTGGCTTAGACATATCTTTATAGGTAAAATAATATCAAGCGTTTATAGATGAAATAATAAAACATAAAACCAAAAAGCTGGATATTATGAGAGGAAAGAGAAGTAATGCAAAACAACTAAAATTGGATAATAAAAGGTTAATTACATATAATTTAAACCTTTTTTTAATAAAAAAACAACATATTGTAAGACAGCTGAGTAGTGTGGATCCTGATGGACGACCCTACAAGTTTTGATAAGAAGTTAATCTTAGAAATCAAAATGACATGCATAATAAGCAAAGACATAACATATGTGGGAAAAGGGGTCTTTCCACGTGTCAATTTCCCGTTAGTCTGTTTTTTATGGCACGGATCAACAAATCACTTAGTTTTGTTCATTCTTATTAGCTGTTTATATTAATTAAAAAACTACCCCTAATCTTTAAGGTAATAATTGGATAAATTTTCTCTTTTTTTAAAAAAAGTTAAAATTTTTTTTGGTTGTTCACAAAATATCCTAGAAGGGTTTCAACTATGAAAAGGCACTTTTAAGCCATCCACACCCAGACTAATCCCCGTTCGAGCTGGGTAGATCCCTTATGGGAGACAAAGCTCTAACCTCAAGTTTTAAACGGCTGCATACACGAGGACGGTTCGAACTCGTGACTTCACTTAAATCAGGAGAGCCCCTTACTAACTCACCTGTACCTGGGGTTAAAAAGTTAAATTTCATTAATGAGTTCTACACCAATAATTCAAGGTAATTAACCAAACTAAGTAGGCTTATTGTCTTGGACAACCTTATACGTGTCAATAAGGATTTTCCAGCAACTGCATATGGATGCTTCAGATTAAGAAATCTAAATCAAATTGGGCTATCTTTACTTTTGGATCCATTTTTCATGCCTCAAACAACTCCTACGAGCGAAGCCTCCGGGGACTAAACTCTGATTTCTCAACTGGAATGCAAAATGGAGTGCGCCGGCAAGGGACGTAGAACGCGGTGCATCGGCCCTCCCACGAGACGCTGTGGACGCTGCGGCGCTGTTTCTTATTGCTCCGCCTCTCATCAGGTAGGCCTATAATATTCCGTGCTAATAGTAGTTGCGCTTGTCCAGTGTTTCGTCTCCAATTAACCGTCTTTAATCTGAGATGCTCTCAAATACACCCATTTTTAAAATTTTCTTGGTTGAGTTGTAGCTTTCACATTGGAATGACCACAAGCTGGAGTGTGAGAGGTTAGAGCAACAAATGAAGCGTGTGGATTTGTTGAACGATTTCCCTTTCACTTTTGCTCAAGAAGCTACTTTTGAGGTTAAGACCAATTCTTCTGTGTTGGTGTGGTGTTTATTTGTTTGATTTGTATTCAAAGCTGTAGTCTTGTTTGCGTGTGACTTGTACATGGGTTCTTGGTAGATATATGAAAAGAAGGAGACTAGGTGCTCATTCTTGAGCAAAAGAGGTATACATCGATTGGGAATGTGGATATGTGAATGCCAATGTGCTGCATTACCAGCTTTCTCTGATTCTTCAAGGTTTATTCTCGACTCGTTTCACGTTTCTCTGCTGGGCTGTGTTTATAATCATGCACAAGTTTCTTGCCTTTTTTAAGGGCTGAAAATTGCTAAAAGACAGAATTCAAATCGTGAATTAGGAGGAGCCAGTTCAGTTGTTCCAAAAATCTTCAACAATTGTAGGAAGGAAACGGAAAATCAAATCTAAAAATACTTGACAGCCTGTTTCAGAATGATGGACTTATGGATTGTGCATATGTGAGCTAGAACGGTCGGAATATCTGAACACAAAAGGAGGATAAAAGAAAGAGATTCTGAATCACAATTGAAAGTACAACTTAACATACATAATTTGTCCGCATAAAAACTTTCCCAGCGCTTAAAAGTTGGGAAAAAGTTAGCAAGGGCAACCTATTGCCCAATGGTGATTGTGCTTCTATCTGTCACATAAACTGCTTGTTCACTGAATCTGGGTTAAGAAGGTTATTTTGAAATTAGTGTAGTACTATCATAATCCAAAGAATCTGTTGGGCTGCACAGATAGTTATTATCAAATTTCAACCTCCCAAAACTTGATAAAGGTCATTCTTTTAATGTCCTTTTCGTCTTGTATGTGATTGACAGTTCAACAACCAATGCTTGGGGTCTTTCCAGTGAGCTGTGTCCATGCCGTGGTATCATCCCTTTGTTCTTTCCTTTTTTTCTTTCAATCTTTGAAAATAGATTTGATAGATGTATATGGCATTAATAGAATCATGCAGGACCTGTATCTCTGGTATCAGAACATATACGTTGTTGGATGGATTATTACCAATGGAGATGCATCCCCTTACATTCACCCGTTGCTATGCTTCTTCATTGGGTATGATATGACTGAAGTTTAAAAGTGCATATTCTTTGCCTTTTTCACTGTATTAAAGAAATGGCAATCTTCTTTATTCCTGCTTTAGGTTTATAGAAGACTTTCAAAAAACTGTGGATTGACTTTAAGAAGCAATTCTGGTTCTTAATATCCAAATATGTGTGCTTTGTCAACTGATTTTGTCAGCATCAGATAATTACTTGAAATCTTGTGAATGTAAAATGTTGAAGAATATTAAGCTCAGATCATTCTCTCTACGCTAGGAAACTTAATGTAATTTCAGTTAGTGCTTTCTTGTTGAAAATGTAACTGATCTTAAATTACTTTCATGCAGCCACTTACCATATATTATGCTGCATGTCTTACTCGTATGAAAAGCCTGAATCATACATCCTGCAAACACTTGTGCATACATTACCTTGGTAAGTTTGGAGCTGTTATCTTGCGATTGTTTCACTATTTATATTACTTCACCATTTTATCCTATACGGGCTTGTATTTTCCATTTAAAAGTCTATCATAATAGTAATACCCCAATTTCTCTGTAGCCCTGCAAGTTTTTGGTTTTATCCATTACAACTAATTGGGCTGGTTTGTAAGTTTCCACTTTAGTGCTTAGCACTGAGATTTACCTTTTTAAGTTGACAACGAGTCCTAGCTATAATGATGGAGATGATAATAGTCAATATTAGGGCCTTGAATATATACATATATATCTATATATCTATATGTGTGTGTGTGTGTGTGTGCGTGCGTGCGTGCGTGCGTGGGCGTGGGCGTGGGCGTGGGCGGGTGCATGTGTGTGCTTGCTGGTGCTGATGCGGGTGCGCGTGTGTGTCCGTGTGGACGTGTGTGTGTGTGTGTGTGTGTGGGGCGCGCGCGCGTGCGCGTGGGCGTGGACGTGCGCGTGCTGGCATGGGTGTGTGAGCGCGCGCGCGTGCCTGTTGTGTGTGTGTGTGTTCACATTCTCTCCTTTGTTACCTTGTATTTCTCCTTATATCTTGTGTATAATAGGGATTTCATTTGCACTTCTTACAAGTCATTTAATTGTCAGCATTCGTACCTTTATACTTTTGTCCCTGTGTATCTAAGTTTTCTTGTTAAATTGAACCTTGGAAGGGCCTGAAAAGGAGCTTTTACAACTTCCAGCGTTTGGGGAGTTGCATGCACTTTTCCCTGGAGTGAGAGTGCATATAGAGCTCATTGGACCTGCGGTTCCACCACAGAGGTCAGTTACACCTCCAATGCTAAAAGCTTTGAACTTTGAATGGTCAATCTTGTTTGTGCTTATGTACTGAGATGGTTATGGAACTGGAACATCCTGTGGACTAACATTCATTTTCAAGTATCAAACTTCCTTTTTTTTTTAAAATGGAGGTTGTTATTAACTTATTGGGTTTTGTCACCCTGAACTTCATATCTTTGATACTTGTGATATTTATGTTGATATGGGATTGTTGGTAATATCCATGTCGACATATCTATGGTCAAGGTGGACTTTTCCGGCCTTAGATTGTTACTCAGGCCTTATAACAATGCAAATTAATGATTTATCTGCCATTTTGCTTTTTTGTTCCTCTCTAAAACCAGGGACAATGAGAAGATTGATATCTGCAATTATGCTTATTGCTTAGATGAAAACTGCATTTGCAAATCCTCAAGTGAGAATGCTATCATGGGTAGTTCATCAGTGACGGTACAACTTCACAGGGGATACTATCATGATTGTTTCCGGGAGTTAGCAAAGGTGTACCATCATCTCCTTTCATTCAAGTACATACAGATGGATGTCTCCTGACAATACACATGCCCTCCTCTTATTCCAGAGATTTACACCTCTGGATATGTTTTTTCTGCTTGGTTCTTCTGATGACGACTGCTGATGGCATGACATGACATGTGGGCAGGATTCTTTTCCTCATCTAGTCATTGCTCCAAATGCAGGCATTGCTGCGTATCCAAGCTGGTCGCCTACTCTTGTATGTTGCAAATACTCTGATCCTGGGTGATTTCTGTGAGTTTGAAACGTCTGGAGCATAAATTCTAATTGCTTTGATGTCAGGAGCTCATAAAGGAATTAAATGTTCCTGCTGTATTTTCGGATTATTGTGAAGAAGCTTGCCATCTAGCAGCTCAGTGCATAAACAGTATAACTGGCAGTTCTCTCAACATTCCGGTTCGTAGTAAAATTCTTCCTCAGTCATTCTAGTAAGTGTTCAATTCAACATGGGCCTTATTCGTGTCCCAACGTTGTAGGTGCAGTTAAATCCTTTCAGGCAGCCAATGGCGGTGGAAGATACTGCACTTTTCCTTCCTTGCTATTCAAACTGCTTTTTGTTTGGAATGTCAGAATGGCCTGCCTAGGCATGCATGAGCTACGCCTATGCTCTGCAGTGTACAATACTAAGTACAAATATAGTTTTAATTTATAAAGGTTTTATGAATTGTAGTTTTCTCCGAATAAGTTTCTTTTTGTCTCAATTTTTCCGGTGATGAGTTTCAATTAGTTGTATTACAAGTCTGCCGCATCTGTGAGTTTCTTCCAAAGTCCAGTTCTATTTTTTCGACAAAAGGATCAAATTAAATTTAATGTTTTTTTCATTGTTTAATTTAAATTTAAAAATAATTAAAAATTCTCTTTATCCTCTCCCCCCCCCTTTTTTTTCCCCCCATTTCTCTCTATAGCCACCTTTGTTTTGCTTCATGACTTTTCTTTGCTGGAGTAAAGACCAAGTTTTGTTGGCTAAACAATTGTACAGTGCCAGCCTATTTGTTTGTGCGTTTTTATTTTGGAAGCTTCTGGGGTGGTTCAGTTGGAAGATCAGATTATTTCAAACAGGAAAAAATGGTTCAAATGTGGGGTTATTGGTGCATGCACTGGTTGCAACAATGGTCAGTTTTGCCAGCAGACTTTGTGATGTTTATCTGGCTTCTTCCTCCTTTTTCTGTTTTTTTATGAGGAGACGACATAGCATAACGTGTATAGGTCTTTTATTCTATCATAATCATCAATTGATCCATACTAACTGAGAAACGAAACACATTTGGTGCATTTCGATATAGACGGTTCTGTATCTTTTAAAGCTGGTGCATCAATAGTAGTAAATGCCTGTGTGAAGCCATGTTTAAGCAGCAGGAATTGAATATTTCCCTCTTACTGTCATCCCTGTGTGTGGATTTGAAATTTTCACAAGCTCCAAGTAGGTCCACGAAACTAGTATGACAGGTTGACGACAAGTAGAGCTCAGGAAATTAGTATATGTTTGAATGAGCTTATATCAGTAAAGCTTTTGTCAGTAGAGTTTTTTTCAGTAGATTTTTTCTACAAAGAGTTTTTCTAAAAAGTCAATTGACAGTTTGGATGTTATTTAAAAAATAACTTTTTTTTTAAAGAGCTTCATATAATAGACTGTTTGACAATATAAAAATAAAAAGTACTTTTAATTTTAACTATATTTTATTTTGTAATAAAAATTATTTATGTATATAAATATTATTTAAAGCATGTTAAATAATATGCAAAATATAATATATTAATTATTATACAATTTTAAATCATGAAAAACATAAATGAAAATATATATTGCCAAATCTTTTATATGGATTATCACGAAAGTAAAACTAACATCAAAAATAAATATTAAAACATATAAAAAGATCTCAAAATAAATATTATAAGTTGTATAAATAGTTAAATATATAATAAATTATACATTTGATCGTAATACAAGAAGATTTGTAATATGTTCCCTCGTGTATTGTAATACAAAAAGATTTGCAATAAATTAAAAAAGATGGGTTTGTAAGATAAACATAAAAATAAATTTGTAGATATTGTAAGAATTATGTGTAAAACATAAGAATGAAAGGGACTAAAAAATAAGGTCATTAATTGATATAGAAAATCTACCCGAAAAAATCATTTAAGAGGCTTTTTTTAGCGTCAAATTTAAGTTTTTTAAAAACCTATATTTTAGCTGCTAAAAGAGTCATATATATTTAAAAATATTTTTTAATTTTAAAGTCAAACATTTATTTTTTAAAAAAAATTAATAAAAAAGTGCTTATTAATTTTCTAAAAGCTCATTTCAAATAGGTAATAAGTATTTTTAAATTTTAATTTTAAAAATAATATTATTTTATTTATTATATTCGAATCTTGCAACTGCAATTTCTTGTAAAACTAAAGCTAATCAAATGATTACTTGTGCTGCAGTCTGCGGGCTAATCAAATGATTACTTGCACACTCTTACGGGTGAACCAATTGATGGAGAGGAAAGTTTAGTTTATGTTGTTAATAAAAAATAATACAAGGTTTTAAATTTATGACACGTTTAAACAACAAAGTTGCTAAGAGATTGTCGAATATATCACACATCTAGTGTTTTAAAGGGTAATATTCTACCCTTTGATTTCGTAGAAGTGAATACAAGAAGGCTTTTCGCCCGCCCTGGTAGCTCAACTGGTTATTAGCAAGGAAATTGAGTGTAAAGGTTTTAGATTTGAGTATTGACAGTGACAATGTGGGAGTTCATTAAATGTGGTGACTTCTTGTGCGCACCGAAAAAAAATGACTGTCTTTCTAATAACTTATGTAAGATTAAACCGTAATTTATCTTCCTTACAACTCTATCAAACCGAAATATGGGACATCTAAAATGGGCGATTCTACTTTTTGAATGCAAAAGAAGGCTTTTGTACAAATTTTGACGAGGACAACCCGAGGTTAGTGTATAGGGAATGGATATTCTATCAATTCCACCTACAAACTATTACCTTTAAGTGCACTTTTCGTATGGAGTGGCTCAAGTGTGGGGCCATTTAAATCTGTCCCTTGCAATCCTTCCAACAACACAGTACGATGAGAGGACACAAAAATGGATTTATTTATTTCGTAAAGTTGATAAGGGGCTCTTTTGACTTAAGTGAGGTCACAAGTTCGAACCGTCCTCATGTATGCAGCCTTTTAAAACTTCGGGCCAGATCTTTACCTCCCGCAAGGGACCTACCGGGCTCGACCTGGGATTAGTCTGAGTGTGGATGGCTTAAAGGTATTTTTCCATAGTTGAAACCCTCGTAGGATACCTCGTGGGCAACCAAATAAAAAAGGAAAAGATCCAACCTTAGGATTAATGTCACTTTCATTAATTTCGGTGAACTCCAAATGATGAAAAAAGAACTGTCTCTTAGAGCAAGAAAATTGAAAAACTAAAAGAATTTAAACCAAGTAAGACCCAAAAGATTTAGGGTTTTGACAGACAACTTATTAGTTGTTTCTTAATTTATTGTTTAAAAGTTAGCTTCTTAACCATTTTAAAAGGTTATTGACGTATTTACTAAGTGACTTATTAATTAGCTTATTTAATCTCAATCAGCTGATTTCTAAAAGCTTCATAAAAAGAGTTTTTGGAGTTAGTTGTTTGTTTAATGATAATATTGTCCTCAACTTTTGCTCTTTGTATTTTTAATTTTGGTTTTTTTAATCGTACAATTATATCTTGAAGTTTGGAAGAATATAATAAATGAGTTAATTAAACTTTTTAATCTTTATTTTATTTTATAATCTTAATTTATATTTAAAAACTATAATAATAAATTTTTAGACATAAAAAGTCACTTCAAATTAATATTTTTAGGATATATATATATATATATATCGAATTTGTGTCATATTATAATTACAGATATTTTTAATTTATTAAATGATAAAATTTATGCATAGTATGTAAAAATATTAATACGATATAGTTTGTTAACGTCTTTAACAATTATTTTATTTAGTTTCAATAATGTTTTTATTCTTATCATAAAAATTATTTATACTTATTTAAAAATTAGTAATTTTTATAAATGGTTGAATTTTTTGGGACAAATTATTTATACAAATATAATATATTTTAATTATTTATTTACAAAATAATTTTTTATAAAAAAAATGAGTAAAAATTTTATCATTTTTTAATATTTAATACCAAATATTAATATAACTATCAACTTTATTTAATGTCTAATTTTATTCTCACTTTTATTTCTATTTTTATTTGTTGTTTCGATTATTTTATTACCAGTTATCAAATGAACCAATATTTTGTATTTTGTATTTTATATCGTACGGCTGAAAAACGGCACTAAAAAAGTATATTGGTACTGATTACTGAATGATGATACCGGTTTATACTGGACTGTTTCACTTGTACCACACGATACAAACAGTGTTCAAAGTATAGGTTGAATAGTAGACAGTATCAAAAATTAAAAAAAATGCAGGGAGTAATAAGCAAAATGTAAATTGTTTTTAAAAGCCTTCCCCACCTCCACCGCTCTCTCTCACATCTCTACTCTCCTTCTCCCACTTTTATTTAATACATTCAATTTTTAAATTTTCAACAAATCTTTTATTGTAATTTTTATTTTATTTTTAAAATAACATAAGTATTTTTATTACTAATAATAATTATACATTAAAGAAATTGTTTTTAATTAAATTTATTTCAATCTTTATATAATATTTATCAATAAATTATTAATAAAAAGTATTTTATTTTTAAAATAAATAATTTAAAATTATTATTTATAAAATAATATTATTTTAAATATATTGTAATTATTTAAATATTTTTAAATATGATTATATTTGTTAATAAATTATTAAATTAATTTTATAAATTAAGCAAAATTATAATTTAAATTACATTATTTATAATTAAATTATTAATTAATTTTAATTGAATAAATATATAATATTAAATTATATTATTTAAATTGTTATTAATAATTAGTATTTTAAATAATATATATTTGATTGATGATAAATAAAATAATATATATTTTTATTTCATGTTTTACTTCTAATTGATTATTTCCTTGTTGCGAATTCTTGTTATAAATTATAATAGTTAAAGAGTTAAGAATTTTTATTGTTTTTTATTTGATGTAATTATAATATTTTAAATATCTTGTATTGTTTTTAATTTTATATTTATTTGATGATTAAATATTTTTATATTAATTGTAATTATTATTTATATAAGAAATATATAAAAATTATTGTTAATAAAATAAATAAATTGTTGTTATTTAAAATTTTTATTACTATATTTTTTAGAGATATGATTGACTGTAAAATTATAAAATTTATAGTCCAATATATTAATGCACTATTTTGTAATTTTTAAAAAATTTAGAAATTATTTTATAAATTAAAAAATACTTGAAATAGTAACCGTAGGATACTAAAGCTCACTTCAATATCAAATTCGGTATGGTAATGAAACTTAAAGGTCAGGAGGCACATAAATTGGCGTATAAACGACAATCATTCCAAAAGAAAACAAATTTTATTTAATAAATTAAGTTAATCTGTTACTTTAAGCAATGTCAATAATGAACACAAGGGGAGATCAAAATAAGTGGTTTCTAAAAGAAAATGTTCAGTATAGTTTGCCGGTCAATCCGCACATCTGTTATTCTCACGATAGATATGACGATGCACAATCATCCAATTTCACGTAAACAGTTCATTAATACCCTGAACTATGGGATTATGGATCATGGAATGGCTTGATGAGGAAGAAATGAGGTTGATTACCACTGTCGAGTCCATTTTCAGTTCAATCCGGCAATAACGTAGATTTCACGCAAGCGTGAGCTCTGTATACACTCCCCAGAGTTTTGCAGACATTGAAAAGCACCAGTCAAGATTCTGGATGAAACCTCAAAGTCAATTGCTTGAACTATCTTGGATGAGGTTGTCTGTTATAGTCGAGATTGAAAAATGCTTGCAAGCGCCATCCGTGCTTAACTTGACCTACTAGAAAGTAGGTTCGCACCAGTCTATGAGTTATTTGTGGCGTTGGCGATGTCCCGTAACAATGCTCTTTTGCTACGCGATGGATTTGTGGATTTGATCTGTATAAGATAAAATAACAAAAATAAGTAAAAATGACCAAATAAAATGAGCATTAAAAAGGGACTCATTACTTTAAGCCTATAAAAATTAACAAGTAATGCCAAATAAAGTCTACCAATTCTGTCCAAATGAGGTTGGAGGTTGGTAAAGAATGCTATGCTCTTTTACTGAGAAAAGGAAGGGAAGGGCAACGGACAATGCCAGCTCTCATCCCGATTCTAACCCAAAACCAAATCTTTGTCAAGCCTTATTTGGCACAACACGTTGCGCGGCCCTAGAAGAACTACCACAGACTCTTGTTATTCTATTGTCAACGTCCACGCGTGTTCTTCGCATTTGTCCCACTCAGCTCTTTTTATATCTATATTTATATAATATAAACAAAAAAATAAATACAACTATAATGATGATAGAGTTAAAGCGTGAAACTTATGCGCCTTACATAGTATTGTACTACACATACACTGCCAACAGACCAGACCCCCTCAACCGACCATATACACAAGAGGGCGCGGCGATCTCCCATGCCTCACCTTTCTCTGGTAACCCTCTCTCTCCGTATCACTTTCTCCCTCTCTGTTGGTTTTCAACTGTGTGAAAGATATGCCAGTACATGCTCTTTTTCTTTCTTTCTTCTGTTTCCCTTTTTGTTCTCTGATGCTTTATGTGTGTTAACGTGCCTTCTTATATATTCTCTGTTGAAAGGTCTAAACTTTTTACGATAGACCATGGATTCTACACTCCCAGTAGCTAGAAGGACTCGGCAAAGGGAAGTCGAATGGTTTAAGAAGCGCCATGAAGAAATAAAGAGAAATAGGCAAGATCGTAGGGGGAATGCTGGTCAATCACCAGGTTCAGGCGGGCTTAATGGGGGAAAAGAGATAAGCCTTAATGGGTCTGGTGCAGATTGTAGGCATAATTTAGGGATTGGTGACGATGTCCAGCAGGTTGCATGCAACTCTCAGTCTGTTAGTTCTGACGATTTGGGTTGCAGTGATTATGGAGAGGTGGGCGGCACGAGTTCTGAGGTTTCGGGTGATAGTGACGATGAGGTCGTTTTAGTGGGGGAAAGTGAGAATAGTGACGATGAGGTCGTTTTAGTGGGGGAAAGTGAGAATGTGGTGGAAAAAGTTGTTATTTCCATTGATGACATTGGTAATGATCACGAGGTCGGTTTGAGCGGCAGTGTAGTGGGTGAAAGTGATGGGTTGAATGTGAAGACTGAGAGCATGGAGAATGGTTGTTCTAATTTTGGTAAACGGAGGATTGATAGAGATGAGAGCAGTGGGATAGCTGGGAGGACAGGATTGCAGTCAAGCATGCAGGAAAAGAGTGAGGACGCTGATGGCTGTGATATTTCAGAGGACAATTGGGAGGCATGGAAGACATCTTCCAGTGACGATGTTGTTGAGCAAAATGACTTTGTAGATGATGAAGATTATGTTGGTAGGAAGTCAGAAAGCACTATCCTACTGGAGGAAGTAAGCAATGGAAAAGAGGAGGTGGATGAGAAAGAAGTGAGAAAACAGGAAATTTCTGAGGTAGAATTGGAAGGGAAATTAGTTTCTGGGGTTGACTCGAATAGCTGTGGCAATGTTGGATTCCATAAGAAAGTTGATTGTGGTTGTCGTCCTCATGGGTTTGATTGTGTGGCAAAGCGCACCAGATCCCATTTTTATACAGAGTTTGCTAAGAAGAAAATGAAGCTCGGAACTGCTAGTCACCCATTATCTTTTGAAGAGGAGGAGCATGAAACAACTAGTGACGATGGTGAAAATGTGGATGTTGACAATTCATACAGTAGTGATGCAACATATACTCCCAAAAAAGGGATAACTAAGTCCCAAAAGGTGAATGGCATGAGTAAGCATGTAGAAGATCTATGTGGGGGCAAGCCCACTAAAAGAAAATGCATAAGTACCCTTGCAGAGCATGAAATTTTGAAGATTCTTTTGGATTCTGTACTCGACAAGGTAGAAGTGCCTTTTGAAGACAAAAATGAGCCACCCTCCAAACCAACTCTTCCATTGAAGTTCACATTTTCAAACGAAGAGTCAAGCCCCCTAGAGACCTCAGAGGAGGAGAAAGAATTGGCCAAGCTCTGGGATGAAATGGCTTCTGCACTTTTTGAGAATGCTGCTACTGATAATATTTTGGTAGGTTGGCATGTATAACCTAGCATTTGACTGATATTGATTAACTTCTTTCTTTTTTTGAGTGGATAAATCAAGGTTTCAATTGTTACTTCTTTTCGCTCTCTGTTGCTTTTTCTATATCTGCTTGAAAATAGCTATACATTGATATTGAATATTGATTGAAGATATAGTGCTACTGCTCTAATATACCACTATGTTTGCAGAACATAATGTTTAAACTCTTATGACCCCACTGTTTCTTGTATGTATTTTATTTTTTGTAGTCATCTATCTGTTTCTTATCCCCTTTGTGTTGATGAACAAGTCTTAGCTTGTACTTTTAAGAAATGAGATACATCTATATTATACTAAGTGAATATTTTGTTTCTCTTGATTGGCAGGTTGAAAATGAAACTAATATTTCTTCTGATGGTTTATTTGATACGAACACCTCTTGTGGGCGAGGGAACCATCAAATCATTCTGGATGAAGAAGTTGGACTTAAGTGCAAATTTTGCCCATTTGTACAATTGGAAATCAAGTACTGTGTGCCATCTTTTGTAAGTTGCATTCTCCAGTCGTATAAATTTTAAATGGATATACATTCACCGATATAGGATAAACTGGTATTATTATATATGACCTAATTTGGACGTTATCTTACTTGTTTGTCACAGTTTAGTAGATCCTTACATTTCGAAATTGTATGCATGCGAACTATCAAATTCTATAGTTTATGTTCTGGAAACTTTTGGTAGACTTGGTTTTACCAATGCTTCTGTCAACCAGGTAGATTGTGGATTAGTGTGCTTTTATCAACTGATAGTTTGACTCGTGGCCACATTTCTAAGTTGTCAAATGAGGTGTTTATTTAATGGGAAAAGCTAAGGAGCCATCATTTTGATAGTCCTCATAGCCATCATGCCCATTATTGTCTAAATTATACCTGCATATCATAAGCCATTTGTTGGTATAGATGAGTAATTTAGACAAGATAAGCTATGAGGGCTATGAGGGCTACCAAAATGATGGTCACGTAGTTGGAACCTTCTTTAATATTGTCAAGAATCTGAAAATGACAAACATGATATCTGCTTCCATATTTCCCTCTCAAGACCTTTTCTTATAGGGGTAGCAAGAAAGTGCCCTTTCTATTAATGATTCTGGGGGTGGAACTAAGTTTAATTTATTGAGAATACCAATTGTTGACTCTGCAATGAACTTTGAGAACAACAAAATATCAACTGTATTTTTATGATGTAACAACGTTTTTGACTTGGAATAGTGGAAGACGGGTTTGAATACCCAAAGTTTATGCTTGCATCTATCATCATATTGTTGTTTTTCTGTGTCCTAGAGCTGCTGAATATTAGTGAACTACAGCTTTTCAATATTTGGACAAGTTAGCCGCTCATGAAATTTCATCTTTTGAAAGATAGTTTAGCATTTGTTATCAATCTTATTGGTGCCTTTATTGTGACTATTCCAGAAATAAATGCAAGTATTTATTTTTCATAACTTTCTTTTGTGCATATTACAGGGTAAAAATCCCTGGGGTAAATCAGAAGGCAGAGGCTATGGTCTGATGCAGCTAAACATCTTTGATGAACTCAATCACAAAGATTCTGAGCTTGATTGTCAGCCAGGAAGTCACCCTTGTGCTCCCACACAGGGCACGGTATGGGATATCATTCCTGGTATTGGAAGGGATATGCATGCGCATCAACTTGATGGCTTTGAATTTTTGTGGAAAAACATAGCAGGGGGGATTTATCTTGACAAGTTGGAAAAGAGTAACAGTTTTAGTGGCGGCAGTGGATGTGTTATATCTCATGCTCCAGGAACAGGGAAAACTCGTCTCGCCATAGCCTTCATCCAAACATATATGAAATTGTATCCCACTTGCATGCCAATCATTATTGCTCCTCGTGGCATGTTGCTTACGTGGGAAACAGAGTTTCAAAAGTGGAATGTTGACATTCCCTTTCACAATCTGAAGAAGAGAGAGCTTTCAGGAAAGGAAAATGAGGAAGCTGTCAATAATCTGGAGGAAATAAAGAATGATCATAAAAGAAGATTATATATCCGTGTAGTGAAGTTGTTGTCTTGGATGAAGGATAGTAGCATCCTAGGACTCAGTTACAGACTTTTTGAAGAAATTGCTGGAGAAAGAAGAGAAAATAAAAGTAAAGTGTGGAAGAAGAATGAAGATTGGATGAGAGAAGTTCTTCTCACGCGTCCAGGCCTTGTAGTACTTGATGAAGGACACACAGCTCGTAATGAAACAAGCTCAATCTGGAAGACTTTGTCAAGCATTAAAACAGAAAAGCGTATTATACTGTCAGGAACTCCCTTCCAGAATAATTTTGATGAGTTATTCAACACACTCTCACTGACAGGGCCCAAATTTCTTGATAAGGTTTCATCTAAATGCCACAAACCTTTTCCTAGGAGACGAAATCATAAGAGAAGTGATACAAAGTCAAAGTGGGATTCTCTAACGAGTCGTATTCTCAATGCTCGAAATGATAAAGCAAAAGCTGACAGTCTAGAAAAGTTCAAAGGCTTGA
Organism: Erythroxylum shatona; assembly: GCA_027568895.1. Taxonomy (NCBI): domain Eukaryota; kingdom Viridiplantae; phylum Streptophyta; class Magnoliopsida; order Malpighiales; family Erythroxylaceae; genus Erythroxylum; species Erythroxylum shatona. Next base: position 88,003 of record JAOSBK010000118.1, on the reverse strand, counting down.
TTGAACCATTTGTGCATGTGCATCGAGGTGACATATTACAACAAAGACTGCCTGGGTTGAGGGATTCCGTTGTTATCCTACAGCCACACGATCACCAGAAGAGGCTTCTTGATGCTATAGAAGGAATAAGGGATTCGTGTCAAAGTACCTTTAATCATGAATATGCCGTGTCTGTTGTTTCTGTGCACCCTTCTCTCTTGCCCGAGAGATTTGAAACGAGAGTACTTATTCCAGATCAGGATAAGCTAGAGAGCCTTAAATTGAATACAGATGTTGGAGTGAAGACAAAATTTCTTGTGGAACTCGTGCGGCATAGTCAAGCTAGAAATGAAAAAGTTCTGGTCTTCAGTCAGTTCATTAGTCCATTGAAATTGATCAGAAAGCAGCTTCGATCTCGTTTTAATTGGATAAAGGGGAGAGATATTCTATATATGAATGGAAAACTAGACATTGATAAGCGCCAATCATTGATGAAGGACTTTAATGACTCAAAGAGTGAGTCAAAAGTGTTGCTTGCATCAACAAAAGCTTGTTCTGAGGGAATCAATCTGGTAGGTGCGTCGAGGGTGATTTTGCTTGATGTTGTATGGAATCCTGCTGTTGAGAGGCAAGCAATAAGTAGGGCATACCGGCTGGGACAGAAGAAGATTGTATACATTTACCACTTACTTGCATCTGGTACAATGGAAGAGGAGAAGTACTGCCGGCAGGTGGAGAAAGAGCGCATATCGGAGTTGGTGTTTTATAGTGCAGACAGAGACAGGGCCAATGGTCACCAGAGCATTTCATCTGATATGCCTGATGACAACAAGGATTGCATTTTGGAAGAGATGGTTAACAGGGACAGTCTAAAAAACATGTTCAAAAAGATAATATACCAGCCAAAAGTTTCTGATTTAGTTAAGTCGTTTGCTTGGTGAATATTTAGCAAAAGCAAAATTCCTGCTGGGATGCATTTGATTGACTACACTTAAAAACCAAGTCTTTTTGTAGACCCAACGGAATCCTTCTTGTTTTAGTTATTTTTTGAGGGTCGTCAAATGCTGGCTAGTAAGAAAATAGTAATCTTCATGGGATACTGATGTGGGTTCAAAGCATGTTACACTTACAGATACTGCTTCCAAACTGTACATGTTTCAAATAACAGACATCTGAATTGTTCCTGAACCTAGCACTGCATTTTTTCTCTTTTCAATGCTAATGCAAGTATCTTTCTAACATTAGGAAAATGGCTATATAACTGTTGTATAGTTTCTAAAGCGACTGAGGCAAGGAAAAGTCTGTAGTCTATGCCATCACCTTCCTAATACATTTTCCTTTTGGAGCATTTGAGAATATGTCAAGTAACACATTTTCCTTTTGGTTAACATAATACACTAGTATTTAACATTATCTCTAATTAGTAAAGAGACTCTTTATAAATGAACCATGTGAAAAGAAACGAAAAAAAGAAAAAATAATTTAAAGAAGATAATAATAAATGAGTTTTATATTAAGCGAGAATTAAATATTAAAAATAAAGTGTTACTGAATTTTAATGATTTCTTTAACAGCCTGTTTGGAACGCCGTGAATTGAATTCAATTCAATTGTTTGGAACAACAAAATGGCTACGAATTGAATTCACGTGTGAGTTCAACCCCCACTCTCTTTGTAAATTGAATTCACGGCCTAATTCACGTAAATTCAACTACAAAATCTGCCGCTCTTCTGAGTTCAACCCCCACTCACTTGAAATTTTTTTATTTTAGTTTTTGTTTTGTTTCTTTCGATTTTCAAAAATTATAAAAATCGTTATCTTTATTTTTTGTTTTATAATATAATTTCTGTTAACTAAATATATATTATTAAATTATCTTCAAAATATATAAAT
>JAOSBK010000118.1:52649-63419 GCA_027568895.1 Erythroxylum shatona | reverse complement strand
AAATATTAATTTATAAATAAAATTTTGATTTTTAAATTATTTAATTTATTAAAATAACATAATTTTATTAATAATTTATTAATAAATATTATATAAGAGATTAAATAAATTATTTTCACATTCAAATTTGCAAAGTTTTATAAAACATTAAAAATGTTGAGAATAACAATATGAAATACATACCGATTTGATGCCTTGTTTATAATTCAAATAAAATATATTTAAAATTAAGATTTCTATCTAATCACCTCATACCTTATAATTTTATATCCTTTAAATAACCGTATTTATGAATATAAACAAAATTAGTAAGGCCACATACCGTCTGCATAACAAAATAATTAAAAATGATCATAAATTTATTTCCTATCCACCCATAAATATATACAAATGTCTTCACAACTCACCTATATAAAGCTCTCTCTCTTTGTGCTATTAAATTATTGCAAGTCAATTACTCGATCCCTCTTCACAATGCTGTAGCCTATGGAAATTAGTACTTCCATAACATACTGGGAAACGATTTAATGAGTGATGAAATATTATGTCTAGACAACAAAGTTATAGGTCAGCTCAAGTATACAACTGATCCTTCATTATGACCTTAACAGTCACCAGGCATCCTTGTACTATAACTCCACCACTTTATCCTTCTTTTTATCAAAAATACACTTACCAATTCCACCAGTAAGTCTCACGAAAATTGGAAGCCATTGTCTTTGTTGGTATGTCAGAATAACATCAAGCTTTTATGTGGAAGCAAAACTGGGGGCCAAGCATTATTCACCAGCAGCAACCCTACTCGCCATGGCGCAGAGGCAACACCAATTTGGTAGCGTGACCCCTTTCTTACATTTTTTAAGAGGGAGGCCCCGACATGTTCTGCAACTGTTCAACATGTTCAGTGATTACATCCGGGCAAGATTGTGCTTGGAGGAGTTCCAACCTTGCGGAAGGAGGATTAAACTGCAATATATAGTCTTCATCTGAAAATTTTGCACAAAGAATCATTTTAATTAATCTTTCAAGAAAAACTAAAACTAGATCTCACATGAAAGAGTGAAAAAGCATTTCTATATTCTGTTCTCGGATGCTGCTGCTGCAGCAATAAAATGAAAGAGGACAAGAGCTGAAAGCTACAAACTCACTCTCTTTGACTGTTCCATAAAGCCAGCATAAAACCTCATCAGCAAATGCTAGGCAAACACCTCCCTGCAACCAATTTATGTAGTACATTATTTAACGGTAAAACTAATGAATGTTTCACCAATAAAACTTGAACATATTTGCGTGATCCTAATTGAATCCTGTTGTAGTATCCATTAATGTCTCGATGATACACAGCTCGCATAACACGTCCTCCCTATATGACTTGGCTTTCAGTCCCCAGAATAACCATAAATGAAAACATGGGGATAGAACCAAAATTGGACTGGAGGAATAATAGCTGTCTGCTATCACAGTGTTACAATAATTACAAACACCAAAAACATTTTGTACTAACCTACATACAGGCTTTCCTATAACCTACAAAATTTAATTACAAAATTGGCCAAAAGCCCAGTAACTTTCAAATGACAGGTATTTTAGTGTTCAAGGGAATGTCACCAGTTTCCCCTTACTAATAAGACTAAAAGGACTGACCAACCCAGGTTAAAGACTAAACGCAGGATGATCAAAAAACCTTCAGTTCCATTGGAACTGGGGTGGGGATCTGACACTAGGAGTTACTATTCCAGCAGCATACATATCAGTCACCAAGAAAATAGTCCAGAATAATACAATGTGAATTAATAGTTAAAGTAACATTTGGAGGTGGCAAAAAATTCGAAATTAGGACACATATCAAGATTACAATCATAACCTGCCAATAATTCTTCAATTTTACTCGTTGCGTTATGTCCTTAATAGTTAGCCTCTCTGTGCGGACAAGTCGGCCGTTGTCATCCCTGTAAAATAGGAAATACGAGATGGATAACTTCACAAGCAAAAAACTTTTCTCATGCATATAAAACTTGTCTTACAAGTTTTGACTTTCTTTCAGGTCCCAAGGGGTCAAGTTGCAAAGGAACAAAGGGAGGTTTGTTTATTGTCCAAGATTGTTTCCATCAATACAAGGTTCCTTTCTGATGCATACCGTTTGTAATAATAATATATTTCCTACCTAATATGATTCTTAGACGCATGTTACTTTCTAAATTAGACAGACAAAGAGGCACCATTGATATTAAGCATTTCCAAGCAGAAAGCAGAAAGGTTCGGTCAAGTAGCAATAGAAATTACCTATATCCAAAAACGATGTAACGCACACCTGCTAAGAATGATTGGATCTGCAAAATATAAAGCATCCAAGTCAACCTTTTTCTGCAAAATGCATATCTAACGTACTTATGGTACATGCATATGCATAAACCGCGTATACATGCATCTTGCACATCTTGTGCCATTAACTATTGTCAAATTATATTTACCAAAAGAATCCAGGCATTTATAAAACTTAAAATGAACATGTGATGTCTTTGAAAAGCAGGGGAGATGGGTATTGGAATTCTTTATTTCAATATGTCGGAATTAGGATGTCTGACAGTTGCCCTTCAGTGTTCAGTCACAGTCCGTCTTAATTGAACATTAAAGCAAAACTCATTGAGATACTTTTCCACATCTGCTTATAGGGAAAAGTCAACAAACAAGGTTATATAAACCCTTATCATTTAAAACCTCTGCCTCGTGTGTATGTTGACAGGTGACAACCAATAGTTACTAGGCATGTTTCTTCATTTTAATGACTAAGATATTACAACAATATTGCGATGGTTCTGACAGACATACATAATTCATCTTTAGTGAAAAGTAATGGCAATGCCTATGATTGTTTTTAGATTTTCTATTACAAAGCCTCTTTACTTTTTTTTATTTTCTTTTGGGTGTTCCAATCACCAAGTGTGTAAGCGAGTTGTCAATCATAATTAGACTTTAGAAAAGGTAACAACTAGAAGTAATGTAGGACAGGTAGAGGGCAGATGTAGGAAAAACGATATGCAAAAGGTAAAATTTAAACAAAATATAATTGATCTGAAGGTCTCATTATTACATAAAGGTTTATTAACTTCATACTAGCAACGCCTAAAAGTCACATCTAAGGTTTATTAAGAACTAGGCATCACAATTCTCTAGGTATCGATCTTAGAATTAAAGAATCACTTCTAGATGAGACGGCATCACATGCTCAACCTGAAATTCCTAACTTGAAAAATTATCTATTCTTCATAGTTGGAACAATCAATCCTATATATAAATTTTGTTCTCCTAATCCTATAACTCTTAATTTAAAATACTGAAATAGAACTCAAATCCTACTTAATAATATTCCCTAACAGATTTAAATCCTAAATCAACAAAGACAAACCAAAATAAAAATACTTCAAGTCCTTTTCCAATTATGGAAGATTAATGACTAAGAAAATAACTAAACTAATTTTATTTTGCATCAAGATGTCTTTAAAAACAAAGGTTAATTGCATCAACTAGATAATGCAGTGAGGAGAAAAAAATACGAAATTTGTTGATATAAATCTGAATCTAAATAAGGTGTAATACAATTATCACGAAAAGTAATATTGGCAGCAAATTATTTACCCAAACTTTGAGCAGTTTTTCTCTCTCAAATCTTTCCTCAGTATGATAATCGAGCTGCACATAAAATAGAGAAGCTTTTGAGTGGTTTGGATAGTAATTATCTAAGAGCTGGAGGATGAAAAAAGATTACATGTAATACATGAACAGTTATCAGTTGATAAAAACCTCACGATTTGTCTTCAACTCCACATAAAACCTCTTTCCATCATCAGTTGAGTCACAGCAATCCATTTCAGCACCCATCAGAATACGATGAGCTCCTAATTTGGTTTTAATCACAGTACAGTATTCAACATTGGCATCAACATGATGTATACCTTCTCCATCAGAACCTGAATCCTCAGTGGCTAGGCTCTCAAAACAATATCCCCAATAACATCTAAAAGGGAAAAAGTGACACAGACAGAACTCAATCATGATGAAAAACCAGGGACTATAAGATAGAGAAACTCTTCTAAAAAGAAATTTTCATGCATTATAAAATGCTTGCATATTTGTAATCTAGCTTCTTCACTGAAGATGACTATATTTACTAAATTGTAACTCTTTTTGCAGCTGACATGATAACTTTCATCTTTCATCAAACTTGTGCTCTGCCGTCATTAACTTTGATTGTACTCTTCCACTTTTTTAGCTCACATTATTATGTCCAGCATATGTTTGTAATTATGTCTACAATTTTAATAGTTTGGTTCTTTGATTCTTTTCTTATTCATCTAACTTTGCTCTGTCTTCATCAGGTTTATTTCTACGAACCAATGAAAGGGCTGCAGTTAGTGGTTCATATTAACAATGGTGGTAGTTACCTAGGAAAGAAGAAAAATGATTTTGGTGTTCAATTAGCAAGCTTAAGCAAAGTATATATATGCTTTAGACAGAAGAGATAATTTCTAATTAAAAACTTCACCTTTACACTTTTGGGGAAAAGATTTAATAATGGAAGTCAAGAAAAAGAAATGGAACAACTAAAAGAAGATTAACTGAACTCAAAATAGATGAGATAAAACTACAAATAATTAAAGTATACTATTTGAAAAAACTATTAAAAAAAAGATTCAATGCATAAGCCATGATTTGCAAGAACTCATTTCATTTCACAAAAAATAAAAAAAAGGAACTAGAAGAATAAAGAGCTGGCAATTAGGTTTAGGGTAAAGCATAAGACATCTCTACTTATTCAAACACGAGTATAGTACCTTCTACGCTCCAATTCACTTTGTGGTCTTTCTGGTAGCTTGTGCACATCAAGATACACAACTCCATTCCTTTTGTGCACACCCATTTCCCAGGCCTCATTTCGAATATAAGCAGTTTGCAATATCTGCATGATGTGATAGGCCATTTGAACTGTGAATATCTATGTTTTATTCTTTACATTAATCCATGAAAGAACTGTGAATAAAAACTGAAGAAGTACAATGCAAGCTTAAATATGACAAAATTCATATACACATCCACAAAAATCATTTGCAGTGAAAATTGTACCATATTTATACCGTATAGTAGGCTTGTAAAGTCCATTTCTCATTTCCAATAAAATATTTCAGTATCATCAGTACCAGTTAATCAAGAGTCCTTAAGAACTAATAAATGGTTGGACTAGCTCAACATGTTGGCAGACTCAACATTGACAACAATTATTGCTCATGGATAACTTGGTAAAGAATACCAAGGATCAGAAAATCACCTTATTAAGGTTGTTGCGGTAAGTCTGGCAATATCAAAGAAGAAAGAAGAAATGCTTAGTGGCTAAGGCCCATTAAGGCATTAAGCAAAAAATAAGAAAAGGTATCCAACAATTCTCACCACAAAATGCATGTTTTGGAGTGGGATCTTTTTGTCCCTTATGCAAGACAAAAGGTCGCCAAAACCCTGAGAACCCAAATCTGGTGCAGAATTGATCAAGAAAGATAAAAGTTGCAAGCTATTGCAAAAGCATAAAGTTTGAACAAATGGATCTTTAAATTGCAAGAAATTCTACTTCATTTGGATCTCGTCACAACACTTGATAGACTGATAATTGCAATACAGCATACACACCTTTTTTCTCAATAAAAGTCTCAAAACCTTCATTCAGATCAGCTCCAATATCTTCAGAAATAAGACGTTTGAAAAGCCTCTATTAACAGGAAGAAGAGGGATAAAATAAGCTTACGATAATGAAACAGCATTGGACATAATTGAAACCCCTTGAAAGAAAAACAGAAGACGTAATCCTGAAAAAGCTTACCAAGCTACGCTCATCAAAGTAAACATCTCCACCTTCAACGCGACTATAGCAAGCAAGTTCGGATGGCTATAGGAGTAAACTCAACAAGTCAGTAGACAATTCAAAACAGCATAACTGTAGAAGGAAGAAATAGAGTACAACCAGCAGTCTTCCAACAAACAATTCCCCTCTTATTACTCACCTTTCCTTTGACTAGTAGTACAAATGCTGTGCACCATGAATATAAGGAATTCACTTTGACAACCAAAATGTTTGGCCATGTTAAACATCATACGGCAGGTCACAGAGAAATAATGTTCACTCATACAATGCTGTTGACCCATAAAACCACAGAAATTAAAGAACAACAAAGGGAATTATAAATTTTAATTAAAAACCTACCGCCTGAAAAGCAACAGTTGTTGCTTTTCTTGATAGAGTCTCTTCACTTTTCGAAAATTTCAGTTCGGATACAAATCTTTCATCGCGATGACCATTTGAAAACTTAGAATGGTAGCCATAGCCCTGCCTTGGAGGATATGGTGGTCGAGGAAGGAGGCCTCTATCCTGATGCCGACGACCACGTCCTGAGTTCCCTCCAGGCTGGTTATTAGTATTGTGCAAGACTGGCAACACTGTGAGCCATTATTCGAGGAAAGAAATTGTTATAAATACCATATGCGAGAGATCACACTCTCAGCAGCAAGAGAATAAGGGAACTGAATTATTCAATGTGTCTCTAAGAACTTTGAAACAAATTTGGACACTAGTACACTTCTCAAGATGCTCTGCATCACACAGCAAATAGGCGCTTACATGAACATATAAAAAAAATGTTATGTAAACCACATAAGACTCACTCCAGTCACAATTTTATTATGAGCCCATGATCATTTATAGTTTGTACTGCCTTGTTGCTAATTGCTACTGTTCTTGAGGCGCAATGCTATAAGTATATCATGAAACTTACTGAAGTTAGCAGAATGTTATCTTTCAAATCTCATTAATTGTATTTTCCACATTTCGAGTAAATTTCTTCAGCTAGCTAAGAAGGCAATGAGAATAGGACTTGAGGCAGCTCATCTTAATCGTGGCGTATTTACTAAATACGTAATTTAGCAATTAATCATAATTGTTGAACCTAAAGTAATCTTTTAATAATGAGATACATCATGGCTGGTATGGTATATCAAGAAGTTGAAGAACATACTCTATTTTGTCCAATTAAGCAAACCAATCAGCAATCAAACATAATCATAGCAATCCGTTGAAGGCGTCATCAACTCAGGCAATAAAAGGAAAACTTCCTTTTAGCAAAATCAGCCATGAAAGCAAAATTAACGCACCCAGAAGAGAAGTATCATAAACAGAAGAAGTAAACGTTTAACAAATCTATTCCACAGAAACTTAACCAAAGAGATTCAAAATGTTAATATCTTGCCTTAGTAATACCCAGTAGAAATTCAAAGTTCAAAAATAAAACAATAGTAAAAGAGAGAAATGAAAAATTACCAGGAATAGGGTAAGGGCTAATGGGGAGGGTTTTAACGTAGTCTTCATTATCAGACCCAAAAAGATCAGCGTCTTCATAACCATCCCTATTCCTGTTGTTACTATTATAATAGTCATCTTCTCCTCCACCGTGATCATCACCCTCAACTTCCTCTTTCCCACCGCTGCTGGCGCTCCCACTGCCACCGCTGCTGCTCTCTCCCGCATCGGAAGAAGAAGAAGCCGCCGCGGAAGAAGAAGACGAGCTTGAAGAAGAAGACGACGACGCAGGGGATGAGGAACCTGATCGGTGAGCTCCGTTGCTCTGCTTGTCCTGCTCATCCTCATAATCTTCATCCCCCATCAAGTCCAAGTCCTGGTCGGGAAAATCCATAGCCTTTATTATTCTCCTTTCAAGTGTATGAGGTTTGTCGACGGCTTTTGCCCGGTCCCTCTCAGTCCTAGACACACAGATTTCTGGTTTGGTGAATTTGGTTTTTAGTACTAATCAAAGTTGCGTTTTTGTCAGATTTCTTGGGCTGTCTTCCTTTCCACCCTACTCACTCAACTTTGCGGCCGCGTTTCCAGTTTACAAAACCACCGTTCATCTTTTCTCAGCTAAAAGCCCAAAATGGCCTCACGTTTTTTAATTTGATCTAAACTTAAAGTTGTAAGTTGCTTAACAAAAGTTTAAACTTTTACAATTACGTTTAATTTAAGGCTTTTTTTTCTAGAAATTAAGAAATGTCGTATACGCGCTATTATAAACAATGTTTTAAAAATTGAAGCTGACATCAAACTAGTCCAAAAAATTTTTAAGATTTAGAGGTTCAATCGATAATAAATCGCTATAAAATTGGTATATAATATATAAGAAATAAAACGTATAAGAATAAGTAAAAATAAAATATCTTATTAAAAAATGCATCAATGTTTATTATTATATAATAAACTAATAATAAATAAATATAAGCCTAATATAAATATTAAAATAACAATAAAAATCAAAATTATATTTCTAAAGAAGGTTGTGTCTCATCATCGTCAAAAGCTCAAAATTCTTCAACGCTATTTAAAGATTCGTAAACTATGCTTTCATCTAAAATATTTGCATCAACTTCTTCTACCGCGTTACAATAAATTAAAAATTAGTAAAATATGAAATTATTCTCAATTGTAAACTTGTAATAAAGTATAATTTTAACTTAAATATGATAAAAAATAATATATGAACTGACCATCAGTAGATGTTCTTAATTCATTCGTTGTGACAAATGCATTTTCTTCATAAATCGCTTTGACAAGGCTTTACTTGATTTAAATTTTTGCGGTCAAATTTGAACAGTATGCAAATGTTAGAATTCATTTAAATGCCTCAAAATATTAGAAATTAACTTGTAATTTTATGAAATATTAGCTAAATTTGCACCTTTTGCCTATAGAAGAAATATTGATCAAGATCTAGATTTTGACATTAATATATGTATAACTAACCAAGTATGTATATTTCTTTCATATTTATTTATGCAACGAATATTTTATGAAAGTATAATTCAGATAATAATTCGGAGTTTAATATGCTATGTTTGTAAGTTTCATCAATGTACTTCAAAATGAGTATTGGTGGTAGTGTTGCGTGTAACCGGAAGTAAGAGAGATAATGATTTTTAGCTCAAATAAAATAGAGGATGTTGAGAAGAAATATGTGACTTGAGCATTTCGTAGGTGGCAATACGATTTATATAATGTTTCTAGCAAAATTATGATATTAATGTAATAAAATTATATTATGCTTATAGGCCCTTATATTATAATAAGTGATAGCGTCATTTGGTTTTCAATGTGATCATAGTACAGTTCTCTCCTTCCTCCCTTATATAGAAAGGCAAAGCATTCAAAAAGAAATAAATATTATAAACCAATAATTTTGATGCCGGTTCAACCTTTTTCCAGTCGGACGGTCCGGTCCGGTCCAACTTTTAAATCCTGGCTAAAAACTGAACAAGTGTTTACACAATATAAAATTGTCAGTTGCCTTTGGAAAACCACTAAGGAATAAGTTTCCGTGCCATTCATTAGCCCCTTTTCTCCAAATTATCTTCTAAAATATAAGCGTATCACAGTTCAAGGCCCTCAAATTTTGATCACTTCATTGTGAAACACAAAATTAAAGATAACAGAACCTAGGCCAACAACATTATTTTTTTCATAAATGTAGCATCCTTGCTGATAGAAAACAAAAATATAGACAGAGTCTCACATTATGCAGCAATTTGTCTAGGATTCAAGCATCTTTGGCAATCTGCAACAGAATTATATTTGTCAACAATGGCATAAAATACCTAGAAACGAGAGTTCTCGGGTATGCTGAATGCCTACTAAAGAGTTTATGATCCTTGGAAGTTGCCCCCCTCAACGAAGCAACAAGGATTGCTAAATCTTGGTTATTTGAGCATAATTCTCTTAATAATACACTTAACAACTAATTCTTTTATCTTAATTTTTAAAATCCATAGAAGTGACTTTATTTTAATCTTAATTGATCAAATTATTTTGAATCGAAATGGATTGTCAAATTTAAATTTAGAAGAGATGTAAAAAATAAAATTTCAATTTAGAGTTAAATTGAAATTTAATCAATTTAATTTTTTATAATTTTAAGTAATGTTTTAAAAACCGAATTGGCGGTTAAACCAGTTAAACAAGAGGTTTAAGGTTTAAACAGTATTAAACCGTCGTAAAATCAGTTAAAGATTTAATAAAATTAAAGAATTTGAAATATGATTAAAAGAGATAATTCTTATAAATCGAAGAATTTGAATCTTAATTTAAAAAAGAGATTGTTAAATTAAAAGTAAATAATTTATTTTGATTTATAAGAACTTATTAATTAATAAAAATTGACCAATTAATTAATTAATTAATCAATTTTTAATAACAAGAGACATTAAAGTAGATTGAACTGAAAAGTTAAAAATTTAACTGAAAAGTTGAACAGTTCAAGATTTTTATGGTTGAACCGATTGAACCAGTTAAATTTTTAATCATTGATTTTAAATTGATTTGACCTTAAGCCAAAATGGCAAACCTAGCTTTTTAAATAAAAAAGAACCAAATTTCTAATTTAGGTTACCCCGTGGCCCAAAAAAATTATGAGTTGTCCAAATTATCCCAAGTTTTTTAATTTATTTTGTTTCATAAATAAATTTTATTTTCTTTATTTTTCATAAATTAACGATCATGAAATACAATCGTGAAGACAATGATATTTTAAATATTTTTTTTATTTATTAACGGTCAAAATGTAATTCATGATTAAAATAATTTTTATTTCTAAAATCTAAACTCCTTTGACAGATGGTTAAAGGGAATAATAAGTCTATTTTTAAAATAAAAGGGGGCATAATGTACCAAAGAATAAAATACACAAGGTT
>JAOSBK010000118.1:24539-48552 GCA_027568895.1 Erythroxylum shatona | reverse complement strand
TTTTATTTATAATTATTATTAGCAATAAAAATATTTATTATTATTTTAAAAATTTAAAAATTCACAATAATTATAAAAGTTGAAATATATAAAATAACTATTTAAAAACTTTGAAAAAAATGGGAAGGAGAAATAAGAGGAAGGCAGGAAAATTTTGCAAAAAATCTCCCATATTTTTAAAATTTCCTGTATTGGTCGGTATTTAAATTTTAAATATTTTTGTTCAGAAGTTTCAATCGATAATCTTCAGGTTTATATTTTTTCTTATTTAACGATTTCAATTTTCATTCTATTTGTAGAGATATAATTAGAAACACAAGTCATAATTAAGTTACATTCTATAAAATACTGTTACATACCAAATACTATAATAAAAACCCACCAACTTTCCTATTAGAATTCTTACAAGTATCCAAATATGTGAATGTCTTTACTTTCCATAGATTTATTTTCCAAGGAATTATATTCCAAATTTACTTTATTTTCCTGCCAACCAAACGAAACCTTAGATTAATTTTTCATATATAAAATAACTTATTTGAAATTTTAAAATGATAAAAAAAACTATGAGCATCAAAAATTAATATAAGGTGAACTTAATAATCTTATTTTAGTAAACTAAAACAAAGAATTAAACTAAAAAATAAGATAAGGTGAACTTAATAATTTTATTTTAGTACACTAAAACAAAGAATTAAACTAAAAATTAAATTACTTTTCTACTAAAAGAATTAATATCCAGTGCTTTGTTTTCAAATGGTTTGATTCGAGATGAACCGGTTAGGTAGCTTGTGCTGAAACAAGATCCTCTGTTCTCCTCTGTTCTTACTCCGTATCCGAAGAAATTTGTCACCGTGAGAGAATGACACATAATAGAAATAGATGGATAGAAGCGAGGATCTCATCCCAGCTTGTGCTCACCCTCACCAAGCTGTGTTGATGATTCATTGCCAAGTACAGCGAAGTGGTGAAGTCTTTGATTGGAAAGCTTTTCTGACTAGTCGTCGCTGTTGCCAAGAACAAGCCACATTTAACGAGATGACATGCTCGAAGAGTAACTTTTTTGGAGAAGTTGCATCAAGATTCATGTCAAATCCACTCCTGACAAACATAATCAACAAGTGCTGACAAACTTAATCAATGCCAACCCATCTTCTAAATGTTTTGACATGCTCAAGTCTAAATTTTTGCACCTCGGTTCTTGCCTCTGATACTTTTAAAGACTTGTATAAATGCTTGTGAAGCTTCAAAAACTCGGCTCTATACATCCCCTTGTCCGTGTACATACCTTGCTCTTTCATTTGATTAATGACTTCCATCACTCTCTCAAAGTAGCCTCCTCGAATAAAGCTCAGTAGCAATAGCTCATATAGATCCCTGCTCATCTCTATGATTCCACTCTTCATATTCTTCTTCATGTCTCCCCACAAAATTGTAATCTCTCGATACTTTCCCATAGAAGAATAAGTGAATATTAGATATGCAAAAGTTTGCGTTGTGAATTGAATTTTCATCTTTTGCATTCTACGATATGTCCTTAATGCATCACCTAACATTTGGGCCTTGCAAAAGAAATAAATAGAAGAATTTAACTCATAAATCACAGGAGGAATAGGCATCTGCTCATCCATTTCTCTAAGTAAATGGTCAGTTAGATCTGATTTACTACTGGATGATAACAATGATTCTTCTTCACCTGCAGCTTTAGAAAGACATATGGAGGCGACCATCTCATCAGAACCATTTGAAAATAAACCGCTCTTCCTCATTTGTCTTAACAGCACCTCTGCTTCTTTCATCATCTGTTTACTGTAATAGGCTTTTAAGAGCGTCATATAGGTGTTTGAATCCAGGGATGCTTCAAATGTTTCCATGTCTTCCAAGATGTCATGTGCAGCTTCTAGCCAACCCACGTGAATGCAAGCATAAATTACATCAGAACATAAACTGTATTCTCTCTGCCTATGGTAGTCTTTGCACATGACATGCAAAAGCTTTGAAAGCTCAGTGATCTTTCCTTGCCGTCTAAGTCCATTGATCAACTTTGCGAGGCCTTTGTTACTCACAAAAAGTTTCCCATTTTTGCGAAGAATCAGCTCTTGTTTGTGATCCATCTTAAGAATAGAATCTTTCTGTAGCAACTCAGGCATAATCTGTAACTTCATACCAAATCTAAGATTATGTGAACCAATGGGAACAAAGTAGGGCTTTTGCAAATTCCCCACAGGATATTGATTGGATAAAGGCGCCTGGATTCTGTGTATGTCTAACATAAGCTCGGTAGCAGCATCAATGTCATCGAACTTAAAGTGCAACTTCAACAAATTATCATAGAAAGGTTGATGATGACAAACAAATGCAGCAGACACTCGATCTATGTAATGTTTAAATTTTTTGAGCTCATCCCTTTGACCATTCATTTCATAGATCTGCGCAATGATATTTATTGTGTGTGCATCAGCGACGACACCAGTTTGTGACATCAATTCCACTAATTGTAGGCCTTTCAGACAAAATTTATGTCTCACACAAGCATCAAGAACAAGGTTGAACAATAATGTACCAGGTCTTACTACCTTTCGTCGATTACTCTTTTCCTGCGAAAAGAGACCACATATCTGAACTAATAAGTTGGACGCAAGACAGGTCCCAATCTCAGTCTTGACCATGTGCAAGATAATCAGCAACAGTATATTCAATGGAGATGATATACCTCTCTCCAGCATGATCCTAAGGATCGTGGATGCAGGAACAGGCATCTGTGCTCTTGCCAAGGAGAGTGCAACCTTAGTAGGGGTCTCGGCCTGAAGTAAATTGGGACTATCTTTCAAAATCGCTAAGACCAAGTCACTTGCTTTACGCAACCAATTAGAGTCAGACGAGTAAGTTAGTTCAACAATCAATCTACTCACTAAAGAACCCATGGGAAGACCATACAACTTTTTGAAATCAATAAAACTTGTCCATGCTTCATCTACCTGGTGATTCGTCAGAGCAATTTCAAGCTTCCTCAGAAGAACAGCATGTGTAGATGCTTCCCAACATAATCTTTCGGGCGGATGACTAGTGCAAAAATGCCTAACTTTAAAAGGCTGGTGCTGTTTAAGCTTTACATCTTCCACCAAAAACCTTCCAAAAATTTCAACAGAAAAAAAACCACCACCCCTTTTCAAAGTTTGGTAAGTTCTCCAACTAGCAGGCCCCATAGGCAATTGGTGTAAATGGATTACTAAGTGGGTAGGCAATAGGATTTGCCTTGCCAAGACTAGAGCCATTCACATGAACTCCGGAAAAGTATTGAGCTCAAGTGAAGCTCCTATCGAAATAGTGAAACCTCTGAGAGGCATAACCAGTGAAGCAAATAACAGTATTCAAATAATAGTAATCTGAAACCGGCGTTTTGTTATTAAAATAAACCTTAAGGGTAAGACTACAAGAACAAATAGCTAAAGCGAACCTGAAAAATGTTGGCAATTAAAGGCTTGTGAGGAGTTTCCGTGGATCACAGCAAGGTGGCCGGGGATGGAGCCCGTCGACGTCCAAGGCTGAAGCCGGGGATGACAACGATGTCGCCGCTTGCGCTGAGATAGATGCGAAACGGGCCTTCAAATTTTATTTTCACAATTGACTTATACGATGATAATATATAATTATCTTGATTCTCGAATAATGTCTTCTCGTACAAAGTGAATACACTTAAATAAATTATAAAAAATGCATTTATGTAATTCATATGAATATTAAAATAACACAAAAATAGACCCTTTTGTTGTGATTTTTAATTGTTATTTAATGTTTTTTTTAATTTTTATCTTTTTTAAATAAAAACAAAAGGTGTTTAGTTATTAATATCTAATGCTTACATATATAAAATATTAAGATAAATTATTTTTATAAATAAATAAACTAAATAAATTTTATTTTAATTTTGCATATAATATTTATTGAAAATTATCAATAAAAATAATATATTTTATTGAAATAAATAATTAAAATTTTAATTTATTTTATTATTAAAACAAAATTTTATATAAAACTTATATATTTTACAATTATTCCAAATTATATTTACTAGTAATTATTTAAAAATAAATTATTTTATTTTTAAATCTTAATATTTAAATTATAATTAAATAGTTATATAAAATAATTTGGTTTATGGTAAATTATATTATAAAAATAGAAAATAAAATCGCTTTTGTACAGTTTTGTTAAGTTTTAAAAATTAAAAGAAATCAAAACCAAAAGCAGATTTTTTTATTGAATTTAAAACAAAAATTTTAAATGTTTTATATAGAAAAATCCAATTAAATTTTAAATTAATTCTCTTACTTTTTTATTTTAAAGAAAATTTATCATTTTTTAAATTTAATAACTTTAACATCAAATAAAAAAGAATTGATTAATCAGTGAATTAATGATAATCAAATTATAAATTATATTTATAATTAAATAAATATTTATTTAATTAACTACAATTTCGTATATTTGACAATTAATTAATAAACCATTGAATCGAGTCCATATAAGTTATTGTGCAATTAATTTATGTAAAATACAAGTAAACGAAATAATAACTGAAACACTTGACAATTTACATTTCGCTGGAGCAATCTCTCTGTGCCTTCAGAACATACGAAAACAAAAAAGAGGGTTGCGGAATGTATAAGCACTTGATCTATTCTAAACTGAGAAACAAACTAATTTTACCTATTCACTGCCAGTGGTTTCCACCTCACAGCGAGACATTCATTTTCTTTCAAGCCAAACCAAACAAAACAAAAAGAAAAAAAGCCAATAACTGCATCCTTAACTGGCAAGTTCATCCACCTTGGAGTTAAAAACAAAACTTGGAAATGTTGTTGTGATGTCCCTGCATTTGATTTAGCCACCAAGTCACGTAACATGATAAAGAAAGAAATCAGACGACAACAACAAAGTTGCAGAAGCTGGTTCCTACCTCAAGTATGGGAGTGTCATGATTTTCAACAACGATGGATTTTTGCAGACAAAGTTATGCCATTCAGTTTGGTCTATCTTCCCATCATTATTCGCATCGGCTTCCAAGAAGGTCTGTCCAAAAGATAGAAACAAGAAAAGGATAATTAACACCCTACGGTAAAGCAAAAGAAGTGCTGCAAACAATTGTCAAATGAAACATTTCCTCGTGCATGAGAGCAAACATCAACTCACTTTGTCAAGAATTATCTCAATCGTCTCATCTGCCAAATTCATTCCAGACTCGCAAAGAAGAGCGATTAGCATTTCCTTAACCTGTCAGATTTACAGTCAGTGGACACGGCCGAAAGGAGTACTGGATTATGCATTCAACTTATTCTTCAATAAAATGTTACTAGCAAACTCGCAAGGCACACTAATCAACGCCAGGAAGAAAGTTGATATGAACTTTACCGAAAATGTATGGCATCTAACAAGATAGTTCTCCAAAATTTTTATGATCAAAGAACAGAAGCTATCATTTTTTAATTTTTATCCTCATATCTAACAGGAAAGGTCCCCATGTAAAACAATAAATGACACAACCGTAAGCTCGTGCAGGTCATGCTAGCAACCTTAAAGTTTAACACTTTCAACATACATCCAACCAAAGAGAGCATCACCATACCTCGTGGCGCTCGATGAATCCCGTATTATCCAGATCGTAAAGTTTAAAAGAAACTGCAAGTTGAATAAAAATGTAAAGTGGAACTAAATATTAATTCAAATCCAAACTAATACATATTGAAGATAATGACCGATTCTGAAAATACTCGTTGTTCATTATATTTCAACTTACACTCTATCTTTTCTTCTTGTGGAACATTGGGATGGAAGACATTGAGTGCTCTAACGAAGTCACCAAAATCAATTGCTCCCTTATGATTAACGTCAAACATATAAAAGATCTACAAGCAAAAAGAAATTTCATTGTGTAACTTACTACAGAAGACTACAAGGGGATTAGTTCTTAAAAAATGGTTTCTCTCCCTGATAAAAAGCAATTTGGAGTTTAAGGACCAGACCCTATTTGCGAAAAGACTTTCTTTCTTTCTGTTGTTGAGAAGAGCAAGCTGAAACTCTTCCTGCACACAATCAGAAAGGATTAATCGCAACAAGTTATATTAATCAAATATGACGAGAGACCTTTCTGCTAGCAGAAAAAAAAGTCACATGTGGAAATGACACCCAGTGGTGAAAGGGGATTCAGATAACTTGTAAGAATAAAACTGCACGTTTCAATGGAGAACGAATGTCAATGACGTACTTGGAGTATCCCTTTGGATTGAATTAGTAGAGAGGAGAAACATAAGGGCTGATAAACAAAACTTGTGGAAAAAGAACTATGACATATAAGGAAGGAAAATATTCTAAATTACCTTGCTTATTAATCCATCATCAACTACAGAACTGCTAATGCTCTTGAATAGTTCAAAAAGGGCTTCAACTTCATTGACACTGACTGATGAACGAAAAATAACACAGAAATCAATATTATCAGTAAAACAAAGATATTGACTGAAAGAACACATGAAATGAAGTTGATATACATAACAGACAGAAGGATTTAGATACAATAACTTTACATGCACAAAGGTTAAGATTGCACTAATATGAACAAGGAAAGTGAATTTCACATTAACAAAATTCTAAACTTATTTTTCTGGAGGTTGCAGCTAAAAGTTTTGACAAAGGAAAATTATTGACCGACAAATACAAGCAACAAAAGGGGGGAAAAGTTGTGGAGTTTAGCATGAGACTCAAGTTTCATGACAATAAAACAGAGTTTAACAGCTTGGAACGTTGGCAAGCATAAGGACTGGAAGAAAACTCGTATGGGTACTATTATTCTGTATAAAAAAGGAAAAGGAAACGATCGTAGTACAAAGAACAAACTAACAAAATAAATTGGATGATCAAAACTCACAAGCAGTTTGTCCTGACAGAGGAATAGGGTCCAGTTGGCCAGGATACTGTCTTGCTACTTTAGAACTAAAGCAGCCCATTTACAGACGAAGAAGGACGGACGTATACAACAAAACCTAGGCTTGGAGCGCGGGGCTTCACCGACTACAATTCATCTTCAAAATCCATCTTAGCCTTGCAAATTACAAATCCATCACATTCACAAACATTAGCATACAAATTCCAAAATAGTAATGACACTTCAATTTTCATCTAAAGATTTCATCTTTTTATAACACTCGGCCAATTAAAAAACCCAAAACACATTCCCCGCCCTTTCAATTATACCATGCAAACAGCAAAACCCAGGATCTCCAATTCATGAATGATTACATTTCTACAATACATAAAAAGCAAACTGGTGAAATGGAATATTCGAATGGTGAAATGGAATATTCGAAACCTTAATTTATAATCTCAACTCCCCAAACCCCAAGTAAACAAAATATAAAGTAACAAAAAGTCCGTCTCTTAATTATATCCTCCACCTCTTTCCTCCAATTTCTCAGGAGCCAAGCAAAGATTGCAGGAGAAAACGAAAACAGACAAGAACTCAGAGAAAAGGAAGCACAATGTTCTCTGAAAAGGAAAAAAGATCACCAAGGTATGAACGCTATAGATAAGACAAAAAAGCCAAGAAAAGAGAAGAGTCAAGAAAAGAAACTCACCGACCACAATCCTCTGCAAAAGGAGCAGAGAATGGAGGAGGTTGGCTGAGATTTGAGAAGGTCAAAAATTTATACCCAAGAGAGATTGATAAGAAGGAAGAAGCGAGATTTTCAATTATAGTAACAAAAAAAAAAGAGGCCACACGGGACAATTTAAAGGCTGCTGATCCAACAAATATTCATTGGTTTTCTTTTTACGCTTTGCAAGTCATTCACTTTCATGAATCGTAATCATGCTTATAACTGCCAAATATCTGAAAGTCACCGAGAAACACTGGTTGCTGGCTGTCTACTTTTGACCTTCTTCCCCTTTCTCGAAAATGGAGAAACCAAAGCCACAGCCTAGCGCGTTGAATTTAGAAAATACAGTTGAGTGAAATTAAGAAAAGAAAAGAGAACGCGTGCGGGCGTGATGAAAACGGTAGAACTGCAGCATGCATCTCTAAGGGTTGTTTTTTTTTTTTTTTTCTGTTTTTATGAGTTACCAATTTTAGACTGTTAGTTTCACTTATTTTTGTAATCGTCATGTTGGACTTTAATTTATAATAAACATTTAATGGCAATAAAAATATAAAAATACATTAAATTAAATTGTACTAGTCTTTATTGGATTGCTTATTTTGTTTTTATTTTATTTTATTATATATAAATTATGTTTTTTAATATATAAAAACAATAAAACGTAAAGGTAATCGTTAATTTCGTTTTGAAAAAGAATGCTGTAAAGAAAAAAGAGCAGCGTTTCCTTTTGTAGCACAACATTATTGGACCACTTTTTTTGTTTTGTTTTAAGGAAGTATTCACTGGGCCAAAACCGGTGATTAATCCCTCTTTGTTGCGTGATACATCTCTTATCGGAGGCCACAGCTGACTCAAGAGTTTGCCGCATTTCTAAAGGCAGGAATCGAACCCGAAACAAAAGGTATGTACCACCGATGCCAACCAACTGAGTTATTATTAGACCACGTTTCTGATTTTGTGATTTTTCGTCAGGTGGATTGAATTGAACCTGGACTCCACGTTTTAATTTTGTATACAAATCCTTGTGCCGGTTTCCAAATCGAATTGTTCATTTAATTAATGTGAGGACTGCTTATGTTCTGAAAGGTTCTATTTGCAAGATTAAGAAACCTTTGAAACTCCAAAACGTAAATCTTGATTGTCTTGTCTTCCACGCTACTTAAGGATTAAGAGAGAGAAACAAGGACGAGAGGTTTGAAAAAGGGGAACGGCATGACGTGACATAACATACCAACGAAGTCACATGACATAACATACCAACGAAGTCGCTAATTGATGTCAGTAATGCATGACATGACCGTAACAAAAATTCTCATCTTGACACAGAAAGTTCAACGCCACGTGTATAAAATGATTTAGGAAGGTATTTAAAAAATTATGTGGACATAAATATTATATTTTTTAGTATTTTGTTAAATATTTTTGTAAAAATTTAGATTTAAATATTTAATTTTATAAAAATTAAGTTTATAACTTTAATAAAAAACATAATAATAATAATAACAATAATAATCATCATCATCATCGCACCCAGTCTGAAATTCCGTAGTGAAGTAGAGTCTGAGGAGATCAATAGTACGCAGCCTTACCCTTACATAGTAGAGAGGTTGTTTCCGGTAGACCCACATGCAAATGTGACATGAAAAAATGATGCAGGACACAGAAGAAAATATTTATAACAGTTAAAAAAAACTACTAAATTACTAATAGTAATAAAAATATTGAAAATAAAATAAAATATAATAAGAAGAATAATAATAATAAACCAAAGTGTGAGAATAAAGAAACGTCAAGTAGGGGACTTATAAGCGTAACTCTTACTAGATCTTGTCAGGACAGTAGAGGTCTTATCGCACTTGTCAGGACGCTCGATACAGCAGAGTTGTCATCGACGCCAGAGGGTTTACTGTTTATAGGTCGCATCATCGTCTGCAAACCTCCAACACATGGAAGGAAGCACGATAATGGGGACATAGAGCAACAACATTGAAGAAGACGATGTCTAAACGAAACATAACAACAAGTAACACACGACAAAAAAGTGAACGCAGAAAGCACAATATGCTTAACAACAAAGATGGTAAGCCCTTACTAATTAAAATATAAGTCATAAGAAAGATTGTACCTTTGTCGTTTCCGGAACTTTAAGAACGTTTTGTGTTCTTGTTAACGTACAAACTATAAATCCCACAAAAGAAACAGAGCATACCTTTAAAGTGAAGTCATGGACAATTTTACCCAGATACCAGATCGTCATCTCTTCCTCTGATTTTCTGTGCTAAATGATTAAAGATTGAAAAGTACATTGAAAAGGAAAAACTTGGGCTTGTATCCAATGAACAAACAGCGTAGCCAAGACAAGCTTGTAATAACACAAATAGTTTTACTAGGACGGGAACTGTATATCTTGAATGACTACGCACATCTGAGCTATGCCCAACGACACGACACTGGTTGCAGTAGATAGATCTAGATCTGGCAACATGCTCCTCATTACCCTCTGTTCGCCCTTCTACTTTCTTGACCTCTACAGCAATTCTTCCTACTCTACCTCCGCCTCTCCTTCATCTATTCCTCTGCGTCACTCACTCAAACAAATCTAAGGAAAACCCACAAAGGAATTCGCAAGATAACCAAAACCCAGAGAAGACTTTACCTTGTATAGCTCTTCAAAGTCGAAACCTTTAATCATGGAAACGAAAACCAACCCAGATATCAAAAGGATAACTAAATATTAGATCGCAAAAGAAATACCTAAGCAGAACCAACGATGATGTTGTTGATGTGGATGAAGATGAAGATGAACTTAACGAGGAACCCCCCTGAGAGAAGAGAGGCGAGCGACGAGGGAGCTTGACCCTAGTAGAAAACCTTCACTATGTGGATCTTGTACGGTATCTGTGCCTCTATCACGGGATTCGCCAGATCCGCAGCTTTGGACGTCGGGAATGCGTCGAAAAAAAACTCCATCACACCAAAATCTATGAGACAACACCTCCGGCGAGTTCGAACTCGAGGAACGCAGCGTACATTCATCCGGGACCAGAATAAGAAAATTCGGATCATCAGCACAAGTGGCTTCCGAAGACAAACTCAACAATAAAGCCAACTTCAGCTGGTAACTCTCTTTCGTCTGCTGCGCCCAGCTCTTTCCCAAGGATCCCGTACAGGAAACCGTCGTAACATATACCTCTATGGCCCTCTCTAAATTGCTGTCCTCATGCATGGAACCTTCGTAAGCTTCAACAACAATAATAATAATAATTCAACGTTAAATTCTCTAGTAATATGAATGATGCAGCAAGCTACATCATGTTAGTATTTTTATATAATATGTATGAATTTTATTATTTAATAAATTAAAAATATCTATAATTATAGTACACAAATACAATATATAGTAGTTTTATACTAAAAATATTAATTTGATGTGACTCTTTATGTTCAAAAACTTAATATTATGGTATTTTAAATATAAACTAATATTATAAAATTATATAAAGATTAAAAAGTTTAATTAACCCCTTTATTATATTCTTCTAAACTTCACGACATAATTATACGATTAAAAAAAGCCAATTTTGAAAACACATAGAGCAAAAGTAGAGAGTAAAGTGGGAGGCAATACTATCGTTAGGCAAATAACTAACTTCAAAAGCTCCTCTTATGGAGCTTTTAGAAATCAGCTTATTGTATGGGGTTAAATAAGCTAACCAATAAGTCATTAATTAAACATATCAATAATTTTTTAAAATGATAAAAAAGCTAACTTTTAGTCAAAAAGTTAAAAAAAACTTATAAGTTGTTTGCCAAACACCTCAAATATAAGGTCGTTTAGGTTGAACTATACGCTTATGCTGAAAGTGAAAACTTCAGTGATTTAACTCAATATGTAAAATTTTTCTTTTGTAATTATAAATTCACAAATTTAAATTATAAGAAGTTTTGTGGGTTATAAACTTTAATATTTAA
The DNA here is from genome assembly GCA_027568895.1 of Erythroxylum shatona. Lineage (NCBI taxonomy): Eukaryota > Viridiplantae > Streptophyta > Magnoliopsida > Malpighiales > Erythroxylaceae > Erythroxylum > Erythroxylum shatona. Next base: position 36,928 of record JAOSBK010000118.1, on the reverse strand, counting down.
TTTCCTTGTAGAGTAAAAATATAAACTTAAAATTTTATGACTATAATTTGATTATATTAACTCATTTCGAAAAGTATTCTTATTTTTATTTTTTTGGCTACAAATGGAAACTAAATAAAACTACACAACAAAACAGCCCCTAATTAGCGTAGGATTTTTCGGTATAAGGCGCCACACTGGTCGCGTTGAATTTGCTCCTGGGTGATCACCAGGGGCTCTTGCAGGATGTGCAAACCCAGACTGAAAGCCACTGCTAGGGAAGCTACCTGATCGGCGCACTAGTTTCCTTCGCTATACACGTGCTAGAGATGCACCTCCCAGTCTCATTGCAAAAGTCTGCGAGTACCTGCCACCGAAAAAGGATCCTCAGTTAAAACCACCCTGAAAGAAGAGAGGATGTTAATCACCTCAAGAGAAACTATTTCGGCAATAATACGTTTGTAGCCCAGCGCCCATGCCTGAGTCAGACTCGAGTGGACGCCCCATAGTTCTGCGATAGTAGGCGATCTCCTCCCTGTGGTGTAAGAAACCTCCACACCACCTTCCTTGCCAGTCTCGAAATAGTCCCCTGGCGGTAGCAATGTTTGTCCATTGGGTAACAGCCCCATCTGAATTAAGTTTGACCCAATCCTTAGTCGGTTTGGTCCATCCAACGAGAGTGCAGCAGGTAGCCCGGGTTGTGGCATCACGCAGCTTTCTGCCATTCTCGCTCTCTCGATCCACACGACATAGTCCAGCACCACTCGTGGGCTGTTTTTTGGCCACTCGAAGCCAGCCTCAAAGATGCTCTGATTTATCCAATGCCAGAGAAACCAGCATGCAACTCCAAAGAGCGTATTCCACTCAACTTGAAAATCTTGACTGTACCTCATGAGGTTGTGGGCCACCCACTCATCCACTGCTTGGTGGAAGAATACCGTGTCACTTGCAAGCGAGGGAAATTATCCCCAGAAAGCTTTCACACACGGCAATCTCGGATGACTTGCAAGGTAGATTCTTCTTGCCCACAAGCGTGACAGCTGCTATCCATAGTGAGCTGACGAGCCAATCACTGTTGATTAGTCAGGAGTTTGCCTTTGGCTAGAAGCCACAGAAAAGCGCGAATCCATTGAGGCCCAGACCATTTCCAAATAGAGGTCCAAATACCAGTGTGAGTTTCTGTAGAGTGCCCTTCGATTAAATTGTAGGCCGAGGGCACTGTAAATCGCCCATAACTAGTGGGCCCCCAAATCATCTTATCATCCGCAGTGCCTGTAACTTGGGGCCGAATCTCTGCAATTTCCATACAGAGCATGGAGGGTAAAAAGTGTAGGAATAAGGTCTACTGCCAGTTACTTGCTTCATCCGCCAAATCGGCTATAGTGGCATAAAGGAGGCTATCCAGGAGAGGCGAGGTAGCCACTAAAAAAAGTGGCCCCCAATCATTAAGCCAATTATCCAGCCATAAATGGGTGTGCCTCCCATTGCCCAGCTGTCATCTCAGACCTTGCCGAACATACTGCCAGGTAGCAGAGGTGCCTTTCCAGATGCCCGAAGCTCTGTTCTGGTCGATAATCACAGGAAAGAGGTTTGGGCCTAACCGATTTTTAGCCCTAATAATTTTGACCCAAAGGGTTGTGGGCTGATTGATCAAGGCCCAGCCTAATTTTGTCAAGAGTGTATCGTTGGAGGATCGAATACGTTTTAGGCCCAGACCCCCTTCAGTCTTTGATTTACAAACCGTTTCCCAATTAACCAGATGAATTTTCTTCAGGTCTCTCGTAGCTCCCCAGATAAAAGTCTGCATGATTCGCTCCAATTCATCACACAGAAGCCTCAGGAGCCTCACTATCTGCATCGTATAAATGAGAAGAGATGAAAAAATGGACTAAGTCAGACTAACTCCCCTTGCCAGGGATAAGGTTTTGGCTCGCCATCCGGCAAGCTTTTTCTGAACGCTATCAATTATGTACTGATACGTATGTCTTGTTCATGAAGCAAAAGGACTCCCAAGTATTTCCCAAAGTTGTTTGTGCCAGGGATGTGTAAGTTTTGACTTATGCGACGAACGATATAAGGGCCGACATTTCTGAAAAAATAAATCCTCGTTTTGTTCGTATTTACTTTCTGTCCTAAGACCTGGCAAAACACTTCCAAAGTCCGAGCAACGACTTGCGCCTAAGAGTTCTCCGCTTCAGCAAACAAAATAAGATCATCGGTGAAGAAAATATGGGAAATAGGAGGTCCTGTAGGGCTCAGCTTGATCAGCTTCCGATGCCCTTGACCTACTGCTTAAGATATGAACTGACCCAGTCCTTCCAGACACAAAACAAAAATGTCCAATGTGACTTTAATCTTATAACTTGCATTGGAAAGGTCCAATGTCACTCTTTGATTGCCACGTTGTGGCAACTGCATGAGATCATGAAATAATTAAGTATTATTTATTCAATTTAACCAAAATTTGACAATATTGAAGTGTTTGATATATTAAAGCTAAATTTGTACTTTAAACTTCTACGCTTACATTATAATTCAAATTGAATTTTAATATTTTTAAGTGAAAGAATAATTTAATGAGATTAATCATTCTTCCATTAAATGTCACTTCAAAGTTGATGTAACATTATTTATTAATTTTTTAATTAACAAATGAGGCTTATTATATCATATGCAAAGCTCATTATCTAAAATATATGAAAATTTTCTTATAATAATAATTAGACCCTAATTAGGATAATTAACATATTAAAATACCTAATTAGTAAAATTTTAATTATCAGAACTAAGTTTGTGAATTATATATTAGAGGTTAGTCCAAATCCCTAATTCAACAAACTTGCTTTCCCTCCCTTATATATTTCACGCAGGAGCTCTATCAATCTTAAAATCCTCAATTTATCTACTAATCTTTCATACCTAACTCTGTAAACAATATAGCATCACCTAATCTTACCAAACTTTATTTAATCTATTTCTAGCAAAATAACTAAACTTAAGGTCAATCAAATTGTAACAGAAAATAAAAAAAAGTGATATACATCAAATTTTTATAGCTTCGTTGAAGTTGCCGTTTCCGTTTATAGCCTCGACATATATTTGAAATTATAAAAATCCAAGTACAAATAACATGGTTAGAAAATATAAGATTTGTTATTTTTTATGAATTTTAATGTAGTAGGCAATGTTTTGAAACTCGGACCGGACATTGAACCGAAGGTCTTACTGGTCACTGGTTTGACCGGTGTGACGTCATAATTATGCAATAATTATATTTAATTATATATATTATTAATAATACTAAAAAAATACAAAACATACCAAATAATATAAAAAATATTAAAAATAAAAATAAAAATTTATTGAACCAATGGTCGAACCGGATCGATTCGACCAGTCAATTGACCAGTTTTGATCGGTTCCCACTGATTCAATTAATAACCAATTTTTAGGAGTGAATCAGACTGGATAGTCGACCGGTCATCGGTCAAATCGATCGAACCGATCGATCCGGTCTGATTTTTAAAACAGTAATAGTAGGTATTTTTTTTGTTTCATGGTGAGATTAAAATTTCAAACCCTTGATAGTAGGTTACGATGCAATATTTATCTTAAAAGTTGTCTAAAGAGCGTGGGACCTACCATTTTGCATGATATTCTTACTTGCTGTTAACTGACTCAGTTGAAGTTGCTCTCCCTCGTGTAACACACATGTAATTCTTCCTTGAGCTTAGACCCAGTTACATATATTAAAAAAAAGGTATGTCAATTATGGCTCCCCACCTGTGATTGAATAGTAAAAAATGACATCATTTTTTAATTTTTTTTAAATAATTGAATGGGGCTGGGCCAGCCCGACTATTGACATACATATAATCTTACATTTTTTTCTTGAGAAAAGAAAATTTCAAAATAGGTATCCACGCAAGCAATAAGATTTGTGATAGACAAATCATCATGAAATGTCCCGACCATGAAAAGGTAAGGTTAAGATATTTTATTTAATCCTATTTTTGATCAAAATGACGTTGTTTTATAATTAAGTATACATAAAATGACGTTCTTTTAAGGTAAAAATAGGTTAAAACAGGCTTATTGAGCAAAGGATTTCATAGCAAAAAGGAATTTCTTTGAACTTATTATGGTAATGATTTTTACATTGATCTATCTGTAAATATTTGTATTTCTGTTGGTTAAATAACCACCTATGATAATTTTGCATTTTAGACATATTTCTGACCTTTTACGTAATAATTTATGAGCTTTTTATTTTAATTAACCTTATGTAATTAGGATTACTAGGGAATTGCTTTTGATGGATTGGAGGAAGATACTATTAATTGTAACACGTAGGTTAGACTTTATTACATGTCCCAGATCGTTCATGAAATGATTAAAAATGAAGAAAACTTCTGAAGTGATTTTCGAGGCCAAAACGAACTCCAATCTTCCAGGATTTGCACAGAAAATATTCACGGGCATGCAATCAACGTCTCTATAATTTTCTTAAAACGTAAGTTTTTTTAAAGGGTCAGAAAATCTTTATACTTACTATTAATATGAATAACTGCAGGAGATCTTAATCTTTATATGTAACTTTCATATCGGGCTTTCCTATTACAGATCCAATATAGGTCCGGTCCAAACTGATTGAGATCTATTTTTTACTCAAACTTTGACCAATTGATTTAAATCATTTATTAGGCCACTTTTATTATCTTTATCTGGATCAAATTGTTATTTAAAAATAAAAAATGCAATTAAATATTGTTCAACTTTATGGAAAATTACAAAATGTCTAACATTAATTACTTTAGATAAAGTGAAAGCTGAAGGGGTGTTTCTTTCCATTTTTATTTTTAGTTTTTAGTTTTAGTTTTTAAATTTGGAAAAATCTTGTTTGTTTGAGTTTTTAATTTTTGTGGTTTTGGTTTTTTCCGATTTTCAAAAATTATAAAAATTATAAAAAGTGATTTTTTGTTTCCTATTTTTTTCGTAATATGATTTACTATTATTTAAATATATATTATTTAATTATTTAAATTTTAATAAAATTATGAATAATTTAATTTAACATTATATTTATATATTTAATAAATTGAAATTAATTATAAATAAAATTATGAATTATTTTATTTTATTTTAATAATTAAATTATATATAATTAAATTTAAAATATATGAATATTCAAATAAAATTTGATTTAATAATTTAAATATATTCAAATAAATATTAGTTTATACATAAATTTTTAAAATTTAAATTATTTATCTTATTAAAATAACATAATTTTATTAATTATTTGTTAATAAATATTATATAAGAGATTAAATAAATTTATTTAATTAAAAATAATTTATCTTTAAGTTTTACCTAAAATATAATTATTATTAGTGATAAAAATACAATTATATTAATATTAACAACCAAACAAATTTTTGTTTTTAGTTGAAAAAAACAAAAATAAAAAACTGAAAACAATATAATAAAAAACAGAATTAGAACCAAAAGGTAATTTGCTTAGCTATATTATACATAAAAATACACCAAAAATAATTTATAAAATGTTTAAGTTAGTGTTATTTTCCTGAAAAATAGGTAGGCGTAATAGAAAATCGAAATCTTGTCCATAACTAACAAGATTAAATAAACCCGAATAGATAAGGACTATAACTAAAAGAATACTCTTTATTATAGCTAATACGATACTTTTTAATAAAACATCATATTTTAACGACAATGGATCGTGAATCTTATCTTTGTATGCTAATAGGACACTTTTGATCCTTCTGTATTATCAACTCTTCTCTTTGCTACGCTTCTTCACATTTTGGTTTTCCCTCCTTCACTCTTCCTTATTCGTAGGTCCCTACCTTTCTTAACCCGATAAAGTCTTCTCTCGCGTTTTCACTTCCAATATTTTGTACAGATTCGTATCTCCTTTCCTTGCTTCAACTAACAACGTAGGGGACAAATCAAAAGCATGTTCAAGCGCCAAACTCGTTTGCTTTGCTTAAACTAACAACTTGGTCGTTCTCAATGGATGAAGATTATGTTGAAGCTGCATGCTCCGATGGTGGTGATGCCGGTGAATGTAGTGGTCGTCAATGTAACAAAGCGTTGACATTGATCAGTGGTGGTGGTGATGGTAAAGTTGGCAGTTATGCTGACGTTGCTCAATCTGTTGAGGATTTTGCTTGTGAAAAAGAAGCGTACAATTTTGTTAATGGGGATGAATGCATTCAAGCTGCAAACGAGTTGATTATGAAAACTCTTGAAAATCCGAAGGAAGATGAACAGGTACCTATAATTTCACATTTCCTACACACTTCCACGTCTATCTTGTCCATATCTCATTTGACGTATATTTTCGTCTCTATGCTGACTTCGAGGTATGTATGTTGTGTCGCTATATGCAGCTAATTAATAATTTGTGTTACAGACAACCTTGGGAAATAAAATTTTGAACTTGCGACCATTCGGTTTGAGACTGAATCTTACTTCCTCTTTCCGTGAGTATAAGGAGTTATGTGCTTCTGAGGTTAAAACCGGACGTGGATTGTTAAGCCGTGTCAGGAGTGAAGATCTCGGGAGAATGAAGGCTTCTAATTTCACCGCTGCACTACTCAGAATTGGTTCGTGGGAGGTAAAAAGATCACAGACTTCTGTATCAATCAATCATAATACAACTTAATTCTTTTCTCGTAAGATCTGTTTCCTTTTGCAGAGAGTGTCACGAAATGAAGGTGATCTGGTGGCCAAGTGTTATTTTGCTAAAAGGAAGTTGGTGTGGGAGATTTTGGAAGGGAGGTTGAAGAGAAAGATTGAAATTCAATGGAATAATATAATAGCCATTCAAGCTAACATTCAGGACAAGAAGCCTGCAGTTCTGGAAATTGAGGTTTTCTTTTTCCATACAATTTGCGTACAAAATGAAAGGAACTTCTCACCGACTCCATAATATTGAATTGATGCAGTTAAATGACCGACCCACCTTCTTCGTGGAAGTTGATCCACAGCCAAGAAAGCATACCATTTGGAGTTCAACCTCGGATTTTACTGGTGGGCAAGCTAACAAGTTCAGGTCTGGACATCACCCACCCGTTAACAGTCTGTCAGAATGGAATTTAATAAAATACCTAACGAACCCAATGGCGTACGCTCAGGTCGCACTATCTTGTGTTTCCACCGGGATCACTTGACAAGCACTATGAGAAGCTTTTGCAATGCGACGACCGGTTGTTCGAGCTCACCAAGAAAGCTTTCCCAAGTATGCCGTGGTCGCCAACCTTCCCAGATGAAAATGGACTTCGCTATAATCCTCGTATTCTGAATATGCTGAAAAGAATGCAGTTGCCTCCTCCATATCTTACTGCATCTATGCCTATGGGACTCCGTCCACAAACTCGGCCTTGTGACGGAATGCGTCACCTGTCATGTAATGAACTAACTTCACCGATATCAGGTATATTCAGGTTGATTTGTTAATATTTCAGTAGCTTAATGTCAACCATATTTTCTACTTTTATGAGTTTTAGCTACTAGTTAATAATTCTTCTATTTGTCCTACATCATTAACTCTTATTCATGCCAACATAGTGGTGGATTTTGCGTATTCAAATGACCAATATATCAACAATGCAAGAGTTTGGAATCAAGGAATGAATTCTTATGGAGATGCTTTGGCAAAGGATCAAACTGGAAGACTGGTAGCTCATATTTCACCCACACAATTAAACTCAACTCTTCCTTGCCAAAGCTTCGTTCAAGCATATTCAGATTTCTCTCGGCATAAGTGCTCTCAAATTTATCCTGTTATTTACCACGGTCAGGGTGTCGCCAGAGATGAAGCTTTATATAATCTCGATAACCAGTGCTTGATCGATGCACAAGTTGGAAGTAGCAATGGAAGTAATAACCTTCCAGGAGTGGATTCATTGGATGTACTTAATCTCCCCGAGGAAAATACAAAGGTGTTAATGAACCCCGCTCAATGTCAGGTTATAGATGACTATGTACATATAAGTGGAGTTGGAGGACAGTTTCACCAAAAGCACGAAGTTGCTGTCTTACCGCCTGAAGCTGGTTTAGAAAATCCGGTCGCTCTTATACCGCCTGGCATACCCTTTGCAACGTGTGATCAACTCTATCAACACCAAGCATCTCCAGCACATTGATTCAAGGGTGTATAAAAACTGCAACAACTCCAAGGATTCTATGAATATGATAACAGGAGCATTACATGCGCCAGAAATGATTGCAGCTAATCCTACAATCAGTAAAATAACAGGACTAGGGAATGCTACAGAAATAAGTGTAGATAACTTGTATGACCATCAAAACAAAAGTCTGTAGATTTTAGATCATTATTTCGTTTCTGTTTAGAACTTCAGTATGTATGTTCTCCCTAGTTAGGCGAAGGCTGAAACTTTACAAAATTGATCAGAAGTCACTGATGTAAACTTATCTTCAGTTTTGATCCACTTCTAGTCTTCAATGATTTCTTGCCATCAAGTTGGATTTGACCAAATAGTCGGAATTATTTCAATATGTAACTTTTGTTAATGCTAGAATTTCTAATTCTTCACCCATTTATGGTAGTGAAAACGAATCATACATGTGCTACTATAATAAAGACCTATTCGATGTTAAGAGTTTTTTTAGCTGTTGATTTTATCTTAACCACTTAACATTATTTGTGGTATATTCTCTTTCTTTCTTGTTATTTGTAAGGCTATTAAAAGCCGCGTTCAGTTTCAATAAGATTATCACTTAAAATCCCAATTGTTTGTGTCTGATTTAGTTATTCTACTGCTAAACCTTACAATTGATATCAGAGCCTCCACTAGGCTTTGTAGAAAAGGAAGTAGCAATTTTCGAGTGATCAAACATAAAGAATATGCGTGAAGGCAAAACTTTAATAAAGATTCCTCACTTCGATGGTCACTATGATCATTGGAGTGAATTGATGGGAAATTTGCTTAGAGAAAAGGGTCTATGGAGCTTGGTGGAGAATGGTTTTACAGAACTAGTAGAAGGGACGAGACTAATTGAGGCAAAACAAGCGCAGCTTGAAGATGCTAAAACCAAAGATCACCAAGTCAAGCATTATCTCTTCCAGGCAATTGATCGAACTGTCTTTGATCAAATCTTGGACCGTCGCATAGCCAAGATTGTTTGGGACTCAATGAAGCGGAAGATCGGTGGAAATCTAAAAGTGAAGAAATCTCTTCGTAATGCATTAAGGAGAGAGTTTGAGGTTCTAGAGATGAAGAAGGATGAAACCATCACTGATTATTTTGCAAGAGTGATGATGGTTTCCAATAAGATGAGGAGCAATGGAGAAGATATGCCAGACAGGAAACTTGTAGAAAAAATCCTGCGCACCCTAACTGAAAAATTTACATACGTTGTAGTATCCATCGAAGAGTCAAACGATACTGATAACATGTCCATCGATGAATTACAGAGCTCGTTAGTGGTGCATGAACAAAAATTTCGACGACCCATCAATGATGACGAGGATCAAGTTCTGAAAGTCGAAGGCCGGTCAGGAACAAGTAACAGAGGGAGAGGAACTTACAGAGGAAGAGGACGCGGAAGGGGACGATCAACTTTCAACAAAGCAACTGTTGAATGTTATAAGTGTCATGACTTAGGTCATTTTCAATATGAATGTCCAAAGTTGAATAAGGAAGCAAATTATGCAGAGCTAGAAGAAGAGGATGAATTGCTGTTAATGGCCCATGTAGAACTGCATGAAGCAAAAAGGAGTGATGCGTGGTTTTTAGACTCTGGCTGCTTAAACCACATGTGTGGAAATGAAGGTATGTTTTCAAGCTTAGACACAACATTTACTCATACTGTCAAACTTGGAAATAATACAAGAATGAAAGTTGCTGGAAAGGGAGCTGTGAAATTGATTTTACAGGGAGTCTGCTACACTGTTGGTGATGTGTATTGGGTACCTGAACTTAAAAATAATCTCTTGAGCGTCGGACAGCTTCAAGAAAAAGGAGTAGCAGTGCTTTTCAAAGATGGTATGTGCAGTATTTTTCATCACCAAAAGGGAAAAATGGCAGAATCATTTATGAGTGCAAACCGGATGTTCATTTTGCTTGCTAACCCATCTGCCTCCAAGTTTCAAATACAGATCAGTCAACACTTTGGCATTATCGTTATGGTCATCTCAGCTATAAAGGCTTACGTATCTTGAAACATAAAAACATGGTGGAAGGCTTGCCGCAAATTGTAGCTCCAAACACCACTTGCGAGGCATGTATGAAAGGCAAGCAACATCGGACTCCAATTCCTAAACAAGGTCAGTGGAGAGCATCTGAAAAATTGAGTCTTGTTCATGCCGACCTGTGTGGTCCTATTACACCAGCTTCGAGCAGCCAGAAAAGGTATTTATTGTGCTTTATAGATGATTTTTCTAGGAAAGCATGGACTTATTTTCTTTCAGAAAAATCAGAAACATTTTATCACTTTAAATGTTTCAAAATACTGGTGGAAAAGGAAATTGGAATGCCTATAAAATGCTTAAGAACAGATAGAGGAGGGGAATTCAATTCTGCAGAGTTTAATGATTTTTGCAAACAGCATGGAGTGAAAAGACAATTGACCATAGCTTATACTCCACAACAAAATGGAGTGGTCGAACGCAAAAATCACACTATGATGAACCTGGTAAGATCTATGCTGACAGAGAAGAAAGTGCCTAAAAATTTCTGGCCTGAAGCAGTTAGGTGGACGATTCATGTTTTGAATCGATCACCTACCCTTGCAGTAAAAGATGTGACACCAGAAGAGGCTTGGAGCGGACAAAAACCGTTAGTAGATTATTTCCGAGTTTTCGGATGTGTGGGACATGTTCATATTCCAGATGTTAAGAGGAACAAACTTGAAGATAAAAGTGTGAGCTGTGTTTTATTTGGAGTTAGCAGCCAATCCAAAGGGTATAGAATGTTTGATCCAGTTGCAAGAAAAATTATAGTGAGTCGTGATGTAGTTTTTGAAGAAGATCGTGAGTGGGATTGGACAAATTTTGAAGGTGCAGAACTAACGGAATTGGACTGGGGTGAAAATATCGAAATTGAAGAAAACAGAGTTGAAGGAGGAGAAATCACAGCGGAGCTGACTGAACCAGCTTTGCCGACTGAACCAGCTGCTGAAAGTGATTTCCCAACAGTCGCTGCACCAGATTTGGCAACAAGGGAGGGCAGAAATCGACGTCCATCTGTATGATCAGCAGATTATGTTTCTGGTGAAGGATTTTCTGAAGAAGATGAAGCAAACATGGCATTCTTGATGATTTCAGATCCTGCAAACTTTGAGGAAGCTGTCAAAAGCCCAAAATGGAGATTGGCCATGGATGAAGAAATCAAATCCATTCAAAAAAATCAGACATGGCGCTTGGTGGTTCTACCTGCTGGTGCAAAGAAAATAGGAGTAAAATGGATTTATAAAACCAAACTAAATGAGCTTGGAGAAGTTGACAAATACAAGGCGAGATTGGTGGTGAAAGGCTACACACAGGAGCATGGAATTGATTATACTGAAGTGTTTGCACCTGTGGCCAGAATGGATACTGTGAGGATGATCATAGCTTTTGCGGCTCAAAAAGGCTGGAAACTCTGTCAATTAGATGTCAAATCGGCTTTTCTACATGGGGAGTTGAAGGAAGATGTTTTCGTAGAACAACCGAAAGGCTATGAGAAAAAGGGAAGTGAGCAGATGGTGTACAAACTACAAAAGGCTCTTTACGGATTAAAACAGGCGCCTAGGGCTTGGTTTAGTTGAATAGAGTCCCACTTTATCAAAGAAGGATTCGAAAGTAGTTCTAGTGAGCAGACACTCTTTGTAAGGAGGAAAGGGGGTAAAATTCTTATTGTGAGCATTTATGTTGATGATCTTTTGTTTACCGGTGATGATGAAGAATTATTGATAGAATTTAAAAGTTCTATAAAGAAGGAGTTTGATATGACTGACTTAGGTCAGATGAGGTTTTTTCTTGGAATTGAGGTATTACAAAGATCAGATGGTATTTTTATATGTCAAATGAAGTATGCAGCTGAGGTTTTAAACCGTTTTGGAATAGAGGATTACAATTCTGTTTGTAATCCTATCCGGGACAAAAGATTGGCAAAGATGAAAATGGCACAAAGGTGGATGCAACTTTGTACAAACAGATAGTAGGAAGTCTGATGTATCTCACAGCCACCCGTCCTGATCTCATGTTTGTTGTAAGTCTGATTAGTCGTTTCATGGCATGTCCTACACAACAGCATTTTGCAGCAGCTAAAAGGGTCTTAAGGTACTTGAAAGGTACTGTGAACTATGGTGTGTTCTACAAAAAGGGAGGAGTTAGTGATTTGATTGGGTTTACTGACAGTGACTATGCGACCAAC
>JAOSBK010000118.1:0-24439 GCA_027568895.1 Erythroxylum shatona | reverse complement strand
TTTTTTAGCTGTTGATTTTATCTTAACCACTTAACATTATTTGTGGTATGTTCTCTTTCTTTCTTGTTATTTGTAAGACTATTAAAAGCAGCGTTCAGTTTCAATAAGATTATCACTTAAAATCCCAATTGTTTATGTGTCTGATTTAGTTATTCTACTGCTAAACCTTACACAACTACATAAATATAACCATTATTCAGTACCGCGGAAGGGAAAAAACTGAGACTCTTGTGCTCTTGTCAATTGTAGAGACGTTAGCTCAAGTACATTTCCAACGAAAAAATTGCAGTTTATCTTTGCCATCTAACACCACTAGCCAATCAAGGCAACATATGACTTGGAATGGATATCGCTAAGTTTTGAATTTGCTGGATTAGGTCCAGTTATGACATACGCAAAATCTAAAGGATGAACGAAAACTTAGCATAAGCAAAAGAAAAATGTCACTAAAAGGTCGAAGTAATGGTTTTTCTGATATAAATTTTCAGAAGATTAGCATGCATAACCGTGTCGAAGTTACTCAATGCACAAGACTCTCTGCTTTATGAAAATTTAGGAAGAGTTATCGATATATTATTAATAAAGTTTTGATTCAACCACACAATAGTATCCTTCGAGTAACAGAAAATACGTTTTAGAGAGAGAAGAAGTTATAGAAGATTGGCAACAGAGACAGAAAATGATTTCATTTCATTCGTAACAAAAAACATGTTGGTGTAGTCGTTGAAGGTCACTTTAATACATATGCGATTTATCCAATATGCTTAAGTACAGGACGTCTCCCTGAGGTTTTATTTAAACACTGCGTATAATACTAGTTAATTTCCAGAGTCTTCCACTATCCTTGCTCACGTTTCTTCGTCTTCGTCGATCTCCACAACAATTTCCTTCCCCTTAATGTCTTTGTCTACTAGGTTGACTTCCGAAAACCACTTTTGGAGGTCAAAGATATATTCCCATGTTGCACATGTGTTTCTCACCATCTGACCATTGAATCAACTACTCTGCAATTGTTCGATTGTTCCTTTTGGTCATCCACCTGTCCAGTATTGCTACTGGCACTCGTTCCATCGGTGTGAGAAACTCGGGTAGTGATGAGGAAGTTCAGCCTTGCCCATCTTGTGCCACTCTGAATTCTCATTTAGAACATCTAGAATCTACGCATTGCTTCATTCACTTTTGGGCCCTCTGTAAGTGAAATTTAGTGACGTCAGTCATGGCCTCCCTGCTTTGTAAAACTAGATCTACTTCTAAAACCTTCAAGCCCCCTGCTATATAAGGAGTGTATACTGGTGGTGGGTATCCGTATCAAACGGAGTGGAGTTGATGGCGGTTCGATAAGTTGTATTGTACCACCATTCTGCCAACGCTATCCACTCACTCCATTTATGAGGTGTTTCTCCACAAAAGCATCGTAAATATGTCTCAAGAATTTTGTTCATCGCTTCCGTCTGTCCATCCGTTTATGGATGGTAGGCAGTAGAACACTTCAACTTAACCCCCTACAACCGAAGAAGTTTTTACCAAAATTTACTAAAAAAGATCAAGCCCCTGTCACTAACAATTGACTTTGGCATACCATATAATTTAAACACATTATTGAGGAATATTTTAGCTATGTCAAAAACGGAATAAGGGTGTTTAACAGGAATAAAATGGGAATACTTAGTAAATCGATCCATCACCTCTAGGATAATCGATTTTTCCTTTGAAACAAGGAGCCCTTCCACAAAATCAATACTCACCTCCTTCCAGTTGCCTTTTGGTATCTTGAGAGGTTGCAGTAACCTAGGATAAGTAGAGCTGTCAGGTTTATTTTTTTGGCAGCTCATGTAATTTTGAACGTGAGCTTGCATGTCCCGAGCCACGCCTTTCCAGAAAAACATTTTTTGCAACTTCTTCATAGTAGCCACTGCACTTGCATGTCCTCCCATGGCATCGTCGTGATTAATGCCAATGATTTGTTGACAATTTCTTTTGTTAGCACCCACTACTAGGTGCCCCTTCCACCTCAATAACCCATCCTTCCATTCATAAGCACTGGATTTAATATTGTTGGATTTTAACTTCCTGATTAAATCCTGAATAGCTCCATCTTCTTGCCAATTTTTTTTTATTTCTTCTAACAATTCACCTTGCATTTGTGTTACGGACATCATCAACATTTCTGCACTAGTGATCCTTAAGAGAGCATCCATAGCGATGTTCTCCTTACCACTTCGATATTGCACTTTACAGTCATAGCCCAAGAGCTTCGGTAATCACGACTGCTGAAATGGAATCGACAGACGTTGTTTAAGCAAGTGTTTCAAACTCCGATGATTTGTTCTGACTATGAAAGATCTGAAACTTAGATAATGATGCCTATGCTTGATGGCCTTAAATACTGCCAAAAATTCTTTTTCATATGTAGATAAGTCATGATGCCTCCTCGTTAGTGACTTACTTAGGAAAGCGATGGGGTGACCTTCTTGTTGTAGTATAGCCTCGATCCCTTGCCCGCTTGTATCAACTTCTATTACAAAAGTTCTTGAAAAATCCGGTAATGTCAACACCGAAGCTGACACAATTGCTTATTTCAATTTCTCAAAATTTGTTTGTTCCTCCTGTTGTCATTTCCAATTGGTCAGTCGTTTCTTCTTGAGCAATTCAGTTAATAGTTTTGTCAACATCCCGTACCCTTTAATGAACCTTCAGTAGTACCCAGTGATTCCCAGAAACTCCCGTAAGTCCTTAAGGCACTTCGGTTCAGGTCACTCTTCAATTGTTTTGACCTTTCGAAGATCAGTTGCCATACCCTCCTTTGAAATTATGTAACCCAGGAATTCCACCTGACGAGCCCTAAAAACACATTTGCTTCCTCACAAAAATAGTTGATTGTCCAATAATGTTCGAAGGGCCACTGAGATATGTTCTACGTGCAACGATAATGATGAATTGTAGATTAGTATATCATTGAAAAATACTAAGATGAAACGATGCAAATATGGCTTAAACAATTCATTCATTAATCTTTGAAATGTTGATGGCGTGTTCCTCAACCGCAAGGGCATCATAAAAACTCATAATATCCCTCATGTGTTTTGAAGGCTACCTTCGAAAAATTTTCTAGTTACATCTGAATTTGGTGATAACCCGAACACAGGTCCAATTTGGAGAACCCTTGCTTCATGAGTTTATTGACAAATTGTTCTATTACATCTTTCTGAGTCCCTGAATAGCGATATGGTCACACATTGATTGTGTCAACTCCTTCTTTCAGCACAATCTGGTGGATATACTTGCGATCTGGAGAAAGATGGGACAGTTTTTGAAATACCTCTGCATAATTAGACAATACCACGTTAATCTCATCAAACACGCTCTTCTACTTCTCTGCTATTCGCATTTATTGTAATTGATACTCGATAAGAGTGGAAAGTTATATCATGAGTAGCTGACTGCTCAAAGAACGTTGTATAGCCTTTTGAAATCCTTTGCTCGATATGACTCTTGATTTGCCTTCTGGATTTCCCTATAGGGTCACCATTTTCCCTTCTGAAGCAAATGTCATCATCTGCTTTTTAAAGTTACACAATACATCGTTTAACCCCACCAACAATTGAACACCCAAAACTGCCCCTAACGATACCTTGCATAGTCCATACAAAGTTTCTAAAACACTGTCGACATTCTAATTGTAAGCCTCCTCCAATCGTAATCGAAATGGGTTCAATCTCTTTGAGGTCACAATTTCCTTTTCTTATCACTGCAATATCTACAAAATTGTGTGTACTGTCGTTATTAATGAGTATATGAATTCTCCTTCACTGATGGATTTCCATTAATCGCATTTGCTTAAATTCTGTCTTCCCCGATAATCCTAATATAGTTTGCATGGAAACTATGGGACAGTCTTTGTCTCCGCACCCTTCCTCCAGTTCTTCCTCCTTCTAGTCTGGTGACATTTTTCCACTGTCATTCTCTTCAGAAACTACAGTTGCCTCTTTTTACATTTATGATCCAATGTATGCTTCTCATCACACCAAAAACAAAGCCACTTTGCCCTTTTTTCATCGAAATCTCTACTACTAATTGGTTTAGAAGATTTATAAGATCTCATTGATGGTGATCGTAATGTTGAAGGAGGTGTAGGTAGTATACCTTCTGTGCTTGGACTTTGAGTAATTTCTGTTGAATGAGGTGACCTCAAGGTTGAATTGAAATTACCTTCATTAGTCACACTCTTTGTTGCATGGGTTCGATTCAACATCGTATTTTCAGTCGACATAAGTATTGCTTCCTGTTTTTAAGGTAATGTGTAGGCCTGATTTAACAAATGAGGTTCATGTAGTTTCACCGTAACTCCAATTCTCGGTTTAAGTCCCTTGACAAAAAAATCGACTAAGTACTCCTCTGGAAGTGAAAGTCTATTGGAGTGATGATCGAGTTGAGCACAATATTCTAATATCGTTCAGTATTGCTTCAATTCCTTAAAATCCCCCACTGGATCATCAAAAATTTCTGTGTCAAATATCTGTTTGAGAGCCTTCATGAATTCTATCCACTTCACCATCTTTGTCTTATTATGATTTCTGATGAATAAACAATACCATTCATGTGCTCATTCTTCCGTGTGAAGGATGACTACATTCACCTTCATTTTCTCTAGGGTCTGGTCTAACTGGAAAAACTGTTTACAGGGATACAACCACAACTTAATGTTTTCCCTGTCGAACGAAGGGAACTCAATTATACTCAACCTCGTCGGTGTAACATTTCCTTCCCTTCATGTCATGTTTGACTCTTTTGGGGCATGTGTTCTGCTATATCATTTACCTCCCCCTGTTTTGGCAATCCTGGAAGAAACACGGTTCGTAACTACAACATTTCTTTTTCTAATGTTTCCATTTTGTTTTGAGCCTCCGACAGTAGCCGCTCACTCCTATCCTGAAATTCCAAGAGCATTCGTTCATGCCGACTCTGTGCTTCCAAGAACAGTTTCTCACTCTGACCATGCGCTTCCAAGAAACTTTTCAGATTTTCTTCCAACCATTGAAACTCTGCTCCTCTTGTCCCTTCTGTCGTTATCTGTCCAGATTCATCCACCCGAATACAAAATTGTTGATAAAGTTTTGATTCAACCACACAATCGTAATCATACAATAGTATCCTTCGAGAAACATAAAATACGTTTTAGAGAGAAAAGAAATTACAAAAGATTGACAACAAAGAGAAAAAATGATTTCATTTCATTTGTATCAACAAACATGTTAGTATAGTCGTTGGAGTCGCTTTAATACATATGCAAGTTATCCAATATGCTCGAATACAGGACTGATAAGGAAATTATTCAACAAGATGCTAAAATCTCTCCTGAAGATGTGGAAGCTATTGATTATGTTAAAAGTCAAAGATCCTATGTACATTAATACAGATTGGGTCAAAACCTGTAATTAGGCTTATGATTTTGTTTCTAAAACTTCAGCCTTGTATTTGTATATTTAAACTCTAAAAGTGAATAATAAAATTAACGCTTCCCTCATCAAAATCTTTAAGGACGTCACCTTGAGGTTTTATTTAAACGCTGCATATAATACTAGTTAATTTCCAGAGTCTTCCACTATCCTTGCTCACGCTTCTTCGTCTTCGTCAATCTCAACAACATATGTGTAGTCTTATCTTATATTTTTATAAAGAGACTATTTTCAAGATTCAAACCTATGGGCTGAATTAAGATAATAGGGGCCGGAATAAGCTATTAACGTCTTGTCGACCTATCCCTTCAGGTCACTAAACATACAAGCTAATAAAGAGGATATACAGGATGTTTCCTGTTGAGGTGGTGAATCCCCAGATCTAACTGCACCTGGATTGCCACTTCATCTTCCCTTCTTGCCATGTTCATCTTGCCATGTCTCCTTTTCTTTGAATTTTTCTTTTGGTTCTCACTTTCTCCATCTTTCTATTCTAGCCTCATCTATTCCCTTTTCTTACGTAATTGGGTTTTGGTGCTTGGTATCGGAAAGGTTGGAGGTTCCTGGCCACTTAAGCGGCAATACACTGTTTCAACTGTTTCACTAATTTCTTTACCCAGCTCATTGTTATCTAGAATCAATTCCCATACTAACCTGGAAGTCCTTAACATTTGGAATGGTTAGGTTCAAATTGTCAACTATATATTTTACCAGACCATCCTTATGGACTCTTCTGTAAGCTTAATGAACTTTACTCGAATCAAGATATCAGAAGTTTATAATTACTTCAATAACAAAGTCAACCAAAACCATATTATGACCGACTAGATAATCAAAATCTTAAATCAGACTGAAAAAATATAGGACTTAAAACCTCAAGATTATTAAAGCACACAAATAGGAATGCACGCGTGAAAATAGTAAGCATAATATAAGACTACAAGAAGGAAAACGGTGACATAAGAAACGTACTCAAGCTCTTAACGAGGAGCATCCTATTACTCTCTTTTGGTTTGTTTCTCTACTTTGGGGCTTTTTTTTTGTTTACAAAGAAAAGAAACAAAAGAAACTATCACTCGACCCATATCACCCTACAAATGTAGGGTTCTACGGTAAAGAGCTCCATTCATGTCATAGTGTAGTACTTCCTTACCGCTCGTCTGAGGCTCTTGAAGGATATGCAGACCTGGTCCTGCTAAGGAGGCCAAGGTAGCCAGTCTATCTGCACGCTGATTCCCTTCTCGATATGTATGCTTAAGTTACACCTCCCATGCTCAAAGCATCAATTCTCGGATACCTGTCACTAAAAAATTAATATCAATCATATCGCTAATGGAAGAGGAGAGAATGTTAATAACTTCTAGCGAGTCCACTTCGACTATCACACGGCGATATACCTGCTCCTACGCCAGCATGAGTCCTGAATGCAGTCCCCAAAGTTCGGCAGCGAGAGGATCGCCTACTCCTATATTCTGCAGGAAGCCTACACATCAGTGACCTTGGCAGGTCCTAATTACGCCGCCTGTTAAGGCAATGTTAGATCCCATTTTCACCACTCCATCTGTATTAATCTTGACCCACAGCTCCGGTGCTATTTAAAACTTTACTCTGTTCAGCCACTCTTACAGTAGTGTTCTTAAGCTCTTCTTATGAAGAAATGAACAAGAATAAACATTAGCTCTTTGATATGCCTGAAAACATTAATCACCCCTGCCGTCCCGTTACATTTATTTCCTCGCATTGGCATATTGAATGATATATCACAACTAAGATTGAAAGCCTCAGATTGTATAAACACACCAAAGACCATGACAGTTGGTTAAAAAACAAAAACTGCCATACTCTTAAGCAACCAAAAACATATATATAAAAACACATATATTTTTTAGAAAAAAAAGATGGACTTTTTGTAGATTATGACCATGTTTGACAATTAGCTTATTGCATTAGCTATCAGCAGTTAGTTGATAGCTGATTATATCAGCTGATTTGACTAGTGGATTGCATTAGCTGTTTGTTAGAGATATTTTGTAAAATTAGCTGTTTAGTATTAGCATTTGTGTAAAATGACTTATGAGGACATGACTTTAGAAATTATAAGGGTATGAATATTATATATCTTAGTATTTCGTTAAATATTCTTATAAGAATTTAGATTTTAAAGAAGTTATATTCACCTATACTGTTTCATCATCTATGAGAAATTTATGTAACTCTTTCTATTTTTATTTTCGTTTAAAGTCAATATTTTATTTCTAATCTATAACTACATAAAACAATTATAAAAACAAACATTGTTCCTAAAACGTAGATATCTAGAAATCTCAACTAGGTTGTCCTATTTACTAGAAATTGTTGTATATTAGAACTAACAAAAATATGATGCATGTAGTACTAAATTGCAACTTAATCAAGAATACAATTTAAATAACAAAATATTAAGCAACTTAGCAATATAATTTAAATCGCACAATTGGCTTTTCATAGTTAAAATTTTGGCTGTTGGATGAAAATGTTCCTACTGTTTGTCTTAAATCAGCCGATGAAGGAGCTACTCTCGAAACATATTTAGTAGCTATTTGAAGAGTCAAACTGTTAAAAACAACAAATTAGCTTAAAAAATGGCTGATCGGTAAGTAATCAAATGAGGCCTATGCGTCAAACTCATAATGTTTTTCATAATTCTCAATTCTTTCTAATCAAATTAATTCATAATTTGAAGTTTATAATTTCTTCTTAGCATATAAAATATTGACAAAAATCTTTAGGATTAGAATTTGATTATATTAACTACTCTCTTTGCTCATTTTGAAAAGTAAGAATTTATAAATTTACTTTTTTTTTTAATATTTTTAGTATTCTTATTTTTATTTTTTAATTGACTATAATCTTATGACTTGCACCACACTAGAGTGTATAGATCTAATGTACACTTTGATTGCCACATTGGTTAACTGCATGAGATCATGAAATAATTTAATATTATTTCTTCAAATTTAATCAAAATTTCACAACTTTGAATTTTGATATATGACTAAATTTATATTACAAACTTCAACGTTTATATCATAATATAATTTGAGTCTTAATATTTTAAGAAGTTTAATTTAAGTTATAATATTTTCAAAACGTTATAATAGACTCTAAGTAAGAAAATTTTAACGAGATTAATCACTCGTTAGTTAAATATCACCTTAATATTATTTGTTAATTTTTCAATCTAATAGTGAGATTTGTCTAAATATATTAAAGATTTCTTACAATAATAATTATTAATCCTTAGTTAATATATTAAAATACCTAATTAATAAAACTAAGTTTGTGAATAACAAATTGAAGGTTCGTCCAAATCCCTAATTCAACAACTTAGCTTCCCCTGCCCCCACCATGCACTATTACTTCTCGGGAATTTTCTCCGCTTCTCTCTCCGACAGGTGGCCATCTACTCCCTCATGCTTTACTCGCTCACGTTGCACACCCGCATGCTGCTGCTTTGTCTCAACAAAAGAGTTCGATTAGGGATTTGGACAAATATAGGAACAATTTTCAATTAGAGATTATGATAATTCCCTAATCTCTAATTTCATATATTAAGCCTGTTAATCGTCCTAATTAGGGATAAATAATAAACAATAAATCATAACGTACTAATAAAGAATTTTAATTATTTAGTTAACTTAAATATGGATTAATATAAATAATATAATAATTTTTTTAAAAATTTCAAACAGTAATCTCCATTTTTTATATATTTCAAAAAATAAATTTCACCTTTAATGGTGATAATAAAACTCACTCTTTGATTGTAAAAAATAATAAATAATATCGCATCACATGATTAATTACTTAAATTTTTTTATCTACTTAAAATTTGTTCAAATATTTAGAAAATATCAAAGCTGAAATTAAAAACTTTAAAATGTTAAAATTTAAATTATATTTTAACGTAAACATCTTAGAATTAAAATGCACCTTTTATGAATATATTAACCGTAAAAAGTTTAGAATTTATTTATACTTTTTGTCTTATAAAACTAATAAAAAAGATAAAAAGTCATCGATGTAGAGACAAGGCGTGAATTAATATACAACCGCTTTCTTTCTGATGACACCAAGAGATTGTCCAGTCTCAAAACAAGAACTAGGGAGTAATTAGTTAGTTTGTATATAAAAAAAAGGGAATGGATAAAGAATGAAAAGAGATGGTTAATAATATATTATAATTTGATAAATATTATTTTTACATCCACTTTTAAGATAATACTCCGTAATTTTAAATATCCATTTCTATTCTTCACTATATTTATTATAATTCTTATTATCATTACCTCAAGTTAACTAATCGCATTTTGAGAATAAAAGCATCTTCCAAGGAATTGAGAATCATGCAGCACTCAAAGAGGAACATCATAAATAAACCAACATGAGAAGCACCTAAAAATGGAAGTATAACTCCCTCCTGACCAAAGTTTTGAACAATTCTATTTCCTCTTTCAAGGTTCTTCTGTCCAGAGTGGTCTTGTCAGAGCCCATGTTCAAAGAAGGAACAGAAATGACTGTTTAGGAGTTCATTTGCTAGTGACGTATATAAACTGCTGTTACTTGGGAATGTTTTGACTTGGGAATGTTTTGGAATGCCTTTAACTGAAACTTTTTTCATACAGAGATATGCAAGAACCAAGAAACAGCATATATTAGATGCATACTACAAAGCAACAAGGATTAATAGGCATCTCCGTTATTGTTTTGTACCAAATGTAACAAATTATTCGCTCTATTATCAAAAGAATGTTCACATTTTGTATCATATGACTCAAGGTTTAAATACGTGTGATCGAGATACATTACAGGGCAACAAGGATAAATAGGCATCCCCATTATTTTTTCAATCAAATGGAACAATTTTTTCTTTCTATTTGTCAAAGAGTATTCATATGTGTACCTATTTATGGCAGACAAAAAGGAATACACCAGCTACCTGCTGTGGTATTTCTCAAAAAGAGATGGGTACAATGCCGCAAAATTGTACGAGTTTCATTCCTTGGGCTTCTTGCTCATGGTTTTGCGCTTGTTAACATCCAGGTATCTTTTCCTCATTCTAATGGCTTTAGGTGTGACCTGCACTTGGAAGAAGACATAAGAAATGTTACCGCAACATAAATAGGAACTGGAAACTGTTCAGGGCAAAGCAATTTGTCAAAATATCATACAGCAATAATAAACAATGGGGTGAATGCCTCAAACTACCGAGATTCAATCCACATAAAAGGGAACTTGGGGGTTACAACTTATGATTCTAGCACAGCAGTTGTTGAGGTTAGATTAAGGTATCTGTTAAGGGCACACGCCACAACCAACATAATGTTGAACTTGATTCACAGAAAGTAGTCCCACCAGATCAGGTCTGTGGCCGTCATACAAATGGGAAGAAAGAAGAAAGCAGTAAATTACAACATGGTTTTATTGTTTATGTTACTTTGCGTGTTGAAATATGCAAGTGAGGTGGAGTCTGCAAGTTTCCACGTCTTTCTAGATATGTAAACCAAATTCCTCCTTTCAAATTCTTTATATGTGTTCTTAGAAGATGTGAGAAGATAAAATAGCAACTATAAGTTACCTCAATAAGCTCATCGGAAGCTACATAACCAATGGCTTCTTCAAGAGTCATCTGCCATAATTGCATTCAGAGATTAGGAGTTATGATAGATGTAAATCAAATAAAATCTATATAGAATCACACAGGAATCAAGCCTAAACCAGTAGGGTAGGATAGGTTCAAACAACTTTTTATAACACACATGGAATGTTGCTGTTTTTCTCCACTTTTCATTTTGGACATCCCATGCATACAACATTCAAACAGAACAAAGATTTTAAATGTTAGGAGAAAATTATCAATTGAACCCTACCGAACAAAACTTCCATGCAAAACATCATGAAAAATTGAAATAAGTTCTAAATGTCACAAATTCTATCCTCAATTGAGATAACAAATTCAAAATTCTTATGGAACTGTGCACGTATGAATATCCTGCCCTATTTAGCTGTTTTTCTTGCGAAGTTTTTGCACAACACAAATAAGCAGGTCTAATCCCTTTTACTGGTTATTATTAGGTGAAAGCATTAACGGGTAATTTGTGAAAAGTATCACTCTCGTGGGAAGGCAAAGGACAAACGGCTACTTTATTAACTTACCACTTTTCTATACTTTATAATAATTACTAATTTTCTAATAGCATTAATATTTATCACCACATCAACAAAATTGGTGGCCATTTGTTATGGAATTGGATGGCATACCATTTGGTGAAATATATTAAACGTTAAATGAATCCATCTAATACAAAGAAAATAAAAGGTTTGTGATAGAAACCAATTGCATAGCTTTTTCATATAATTTACCGTTAATTTATGCTACCAAAGTAATCATAGTGTCCAATCATATATAACTAATTCGCTCCTGTACTAATAAATGACACGAGGCTTCCTTGTTTGTTTTCAAGATCAAATGGAAGATGTTTTACACATGCTTGAGATGTAATGTGAAAAGGTTGTCATGAAATAATAGAATGCTGTCTAGAAAAAGACAATATTTGTTGCTTACCAAACGCGGTGGGGAAAGTTTTACATTCTCATCCTTGGTAGCAGCACGCACATTAGTAAGCTCCTTAGTCCGAACTGGATTTACCTGTAATACACAAGTCATTTTAACGTGGTTCAAGCTTCAAACAACACAATGCATTTCATGACACGTATAAAACATCTTACGTCAAGATCTGTATCCCTTGAATGCTCACCAACAATCATGCCATCATATGTCTGCGAAACAAGGAAAAGAAAAGCAGATAACATTCTACTGCGATTGAAACAAATGGTTGACAATGAATTCTCCTAGATGATTCAAATACAGTCCAAGCCTTAGAACTTGAAAATTTGTGCTAGCTTTAGCAACTATACTCACAGACTCTCTCTTAAGTCAGACAGTGGGACAACTCTCCTACATCTGACAATTCAAACCCACTCATAACTGCAATTAATGGCAGAAGTTATGGCATTTGGTAATAGTAAACATATTTTATGTTTTACAACTTTTTGAATGATTATCTAATGCAATTGAAACAAATGATCGATGAATTATCCTAGATGATTCAAATAGAGTTTTAAAATTTGTACTAACTTTAGCTTTATTCACGGACTCTCTATTAAATCAGATAGAGTGGGACAACTAACCTATCTCACTTTCTTACCCACTCATAACTGAAATTAATGGTAGACCTCATTGGTAACATGAAAAGAGGATAATCATTCAAAAAGTCATAAAATATCCAATAAGGCTATCATAATTCCATCTGAATTAGCTTAGGGCGAACTTGTTTTCAAACCTGCACAGAAATTTAACTCGTACACATATGCCAAGCAGAAAGGTCTCAGTTAAATCATCTCAGGTGAGTTTTCACAACTTATACACGGAAGTTCAACACTTCTAAACAAATAACCAATAGCAATAGAACAAGAAGCTGAAAAGAAGCACGAATGTAAGAAGAAAAACCTCCATCCCAGGAGTAACAAATAGTGTTCCACGAGCTTCCAAACTCATTAGTGCATGAGATGTAATTGTACCATAGCCCATCGACACCTGTCACATGATGAGTGAAATTACATCCAAGAAAGGATTGATACAGGAAATGAAAAACAGAAAGACTAGGTACTTAAAATTCTAAAGAAAACAACACGAAAAGTTGCGTATGTGATGGGAAAGAGGAATTAAAAAGTATGTTAGACATGTTCCCTTGGGTAAAATAAAATTTGTCTCTGCGTTGTGGAGGAATAATTCCTTGCCTTATTTACAGACTTGTGGACTATCATTTAATCACTCCCTACATGCAGGTCAAAAAAAAGGCCAAGTTGAAAACCATCAACCTTTTTGGTTACACTTATCAGCATTCTGCTTTTTGGTTGCCAAGAAATTGCAACATGAAAGAATAGTTTGAGCAACAATTTGATAAATTTTGACCTTAGCTTTACTAACAAATTAAGTTTTCTGGTTACACCTTTTCACTTCAATCTGTCTGTCCCAATTGCTCCACAGCATCCCCCTCAATTTCAGTGTAACTTTAAAACAAAGTATTAAACTCCAAAAGCAAACATGAAAAAAGGATATTTTTCCGAAAGATGGAGTTTTATTCAATTATGTATAACTGAACTGTGAAAGTAAAAAAAAAAAAAAACTAAAAACTAAAAAAACTAAAAGGAGAAAAAGTATCAAGTACACATTCATTCCTATTACATCAAGTATGAGCTATTATATTCATAAGTACGTGAACACGCATAACAATGAGTTACATGTATGGTTTAAAATACGGAGCAAAACCTGAAACTTAAAGAAAATTCAAGTACATCATGACTTTGGAGAGAAGCTTTAAAACTTTCTCCAGTAAGTTCCAAATTTAGTGGAGCATTAGGACTACTGATGCATGTGAGAAAAAAAATACAAATATTAATATTTATTCAATCGATTGGTAGGATTCAGTTGTTTCAACGACAATAACAACAAAAGGAACTGGTTCTTGATCAATTTATTGAAATAAGAATCAATAATATAAACATACCAATACTCCCTTTCTAACATTGCCAAGAGGGCCCCGATATTTTGCATAGGCTACAAATTAGAACAAAAATGACAATCATGAAGAAAAAAACAAAGAGACAAAGATAAGTAAAATAAGAAACTATGGACCTAATTTAGCACTCAGGAATTCAGACAAAGATAACACAAAGGCAATAGACATTTCTTTAAGGTGAAAAAGTCGAAAGCTCTTTAACATTTACTCTAAGATTCAACATGGCCCCCAAAGTTTCTAAGAATACAATTAATCCCTTAAAGTTATGGAAGTCATTCGAGTTATTGGAACATACCTCTTTAGTCATTCACAATATAGAATATTATGTTTCAGGAACATAGAAGACAGTACAAGACCTAAATGTATTAACATTTTCTCCATGTTTGAATGGCTGTAGACAGACCAGAGACCAGAAAGTCAATACATTAGGCCAGTATGAAGTTCCAGGATAAACATCTCGAGCACTAGTTGCTGATCCTGGCCATATTATAAAAACCTTCCATTCTTTATTATGATCCAAGCATCCAATTGCATGAAAATAAGAAATTAAGAGAAAGAAACGGTGATATGAAAATAAGCAAAAGGAGAAACAAAGTCTTGAGTGGAGAATAGTACTCAGAAAAGCACGATGCATAAACCCAGTTCCACGTGTGTCACTGCTAAACATGCTTCTATAACCAACTAGGCCTCTGCAACCAAGTAAAGCAACTACTATTACTAGTCGGTGAAACACTGATAAGTACATTATATATGTCTGTCACTAATCCTCATTACATTTAGAACTCCTGTGGATTGTGTAGAAGCGAAAGAACTCCCTAAGTTTTACTTTAGTTCTGTATTACCAAGACAGGGTTTCCAGTTAGAAAAATTAGGTACAAGAAGGAATTTCCTTATTTAGGATCAGACTTGATTAGTTAACTATTCATATTGATTTCAAATTAATGTTTTAGGGTATATTTTCTCATAAGGTTTCATTTCCCCGTGAATACTTGCTATAGGTTTTGTTACGGTAATATTTGAATACTTTCTTCGTGAGGAACTTTAGCATTCCAATTCCCTGTCTAAGTTGTTCTCATAAAGCCTAATTTCCTCCCTCCTGTTTCATTTCGTTTCCCTTGCCTGATTTTCTTCTCCATTTCATGTCATGTATTCTTCCACCATCAATTTTTTTTTCTATTTTCTATTACTTTTACCATTGACATCCCAATGGTTGATATACTACTGTTGAGGTACTAAACAGCTGTAAATAGATTATACAGAGATATAGATAGGCTGTAAATAGATAAGATAGAACAAGTTTGAAATCCCTTAAATTAAGGGATTACATTAGATAGCTTTAGATAACTTTCCAGATTTAAATTCCTACTTGTATTGTCCTATATATGGCTATATACTTCCTATTCAATATATGAGAATGTATGAAAAATCTTCCCCATAACTACATTAGTCAACTTTTTAAACAGGGAATAGAGTTCCTCATAACACTATGATCATCATAAAGTTCTTCACAGTCAAGTATTAAAATTAATGTTTGAGAAGTGACCAGTCGTAACTTCATAAAATTGAATAAAATGTTTACTAGATAGTGATATAAAACCCGAGGAGGTTCTATCCATGTAATTACCCACAAATTAAATATTTTACACCTGTAAAAGCATTATGATTTACATTTTCACTATTCTGTAGAAACTCATGGAGTTCTCTCCAAAATAAGAAAACCATAGGGGTCCAGTGTTTGGTTACTCTAAATAGAATAGCAGCTTTTGTGTCTTTATAACTAGCAATAAATTTACCAATTGTTTGAAACAAATAGTATCATGGCATTCTTTTGATAGTTTGACGTGAATTATTTGAACTAAGTTGTGCACAATGTTTGAGCAGATGTCTAGTAAAGTCTCAAAAGGGACAATACATTAAGCATGTTTGGCCTGCAAACCATAATCGTGTTACAAGTTACTAACCTTGATGGACAACTCATAGACAACCTCGTCCTACCAACATTTCCAGCAACAGGACCCATGTCAACAACCTCAGCTCGTCTATGAGATAAAGATTCCATAACCAATCCCACATGCTCATCATTCACCTGCATATTGTCATAGGATGTTAAAGTAAAAAATCTTATGGGTCAAAACACATACACAATGTCTAACTGTGATTCTGACCTCGATGGTCACTTCTTCAATTGGTTCAAGCTTCTGACCTTTTACAGTTTTATACCTGATAAAGAAAGAAAGTTGTTTAATTGAAAGAAGGAATCAGGTAGTAAAGATAAAATTGGCCACTGTCTTAGTATGGTCCTACAAAAGAATCGGATCTATTAAGATCTATGAGGTCTTCCACTGCTTCACTGGCTGGCCTTGAGTAATACACAGACAAAAGCCAAAAAAACTCAAATGCTTATAGAAAATAGTCAATGACCAGATTGACCAAAGAATTTTGGAGAGCATATTGATGCTCAATAAGAATCATTTTAAACAGGAAAAATAGACAAAGGGATATCGTAATAGAATGAAAATACTTCATCAGCCGTAGTCCACAAGATTCAATTGTACAGGAAAGAGCAATTCAAAGAGTATAATAAATAAGAGCTCATATATGTAATCTAAGGCTGTAGAAAATATGTATTAATAACCAATTAAACTGAGTTTCATTCGAATTTTATCATTTTCTCATATCCTTCCTCCAGATTCTGTTCAGGTTTAGCATCTTCATATTTATGCTTCCAGGGATTTGATACAGTACCATTACCATAGAAACTCTCATCTCCAAGACAAGATCTTAGCATCTTCATATTTATGCTTCCAGGGACTTGATACAGTACCATTACAACAATACAGTGCCATTACCATAGAAACTCTCATCTCCAAGACAATATACAGATCATAGACAAAAATCATTGAAAAGACATTAATTTGTCAAATCCTTATTTACTCACATGACTTTAGGAGGTGAGACAGACAGCTCAAATCCTTCCCTCCTCATATTCTCAATCAGGATACCTGTAAAGTACAATAGCAAATAAACATCTGACAATACTAGAACACTTCTATGAAGTTTAAAGCAAAGAATTTAACCCAGTAGCTCCCATCCCAAAGCATTTTATATTTTGGTTTGTAAATCTAAATAAAATAGAAAAGTAAAGAAAAACAAACCAAGTTGAAGTTCTCCTCTCCCTTGAACTTCATATGAATCTGAAAGGCTTGGAAGCACATTTATAGCAAGATTTGTTTCAGCTTCAGCCATTAATCGATCACCAATTTTGCCTCCAGTCAACTACAGCAAGACCATAGAAGAAGCTAATTACCTATAAGGTGATCAAAATCATTTGCTACATAATCACATTCTGCACTAGGTCAATCATGAGAATACTGCGACTACTGTATACTAATCAGGTACACAACTGAAATGTAAACAAATATTAAGGGCCTCCAAATAATGTCCATAAGAGACAGGAAAAAGATTCCAAGAGAAACTTTTTGAATATCAATTTTAAGTTGCACAAGGACTGAATGTAACGGGGGCTGCAGTTTTTCTATCAGAAGGAAGTACAACAAGATAAAACTTGACATACTAACCAATGAAAGATAGACAAATATGACCCATAAATATGATTAAAACTTTTTGAATTGGATTATTATTTTTTTGGAGTTCATATTTAGTTTGCAGGATCCAAATTGATGAGCCAATATCAGCTAACTCTTCAGGACATAAAAATAGCATTTAAGACTTACATGGTTACCATCTCGGCCTGCCAAAGGAGAGTCATTAACACCAAAAGTCATGGAAATGGTAGGAGGATCCAACTCAATACTCGGTAATGCTGTCATAACCTATAATATTTTGCATTCACTTAGGACAAAATCCAGTCGTTGATCTCATTTTATATGATGGTTGTAATCATGACACAACGCATTAAAAGAACAATCAGGTTCAAAAAACAAGCTAAATTGTCAAGCTTCTTGAACAAAATAAGTTGTTATATTAATCAGATTTACAACGCGATCAATGCTACAGAGGCAGAAACTGCATTGATTCAAGGGAAACAAAAGCTAATGATAGCCCAAAAAAAATTCCTATCCTTAAATCAATTTAATGCATGGGCACAAAGAGTGAGTCACTTAAATCTTTATTCTACAGCCAAAAGGGGGCATCAATCTTAACACCCTTGAGAAATGTACTTCAACCCAGTATTCTTGATCTGAAAAGAGAAGGTTCTTTTAACGAGCATGCTGTGTAAAAGCTAACACTTTTGGATTGAAATGTCTACTACAAGCTAGTTACCCAATTATATGTAGGAAAAGCGTCAAATTACGTGCATTGAGAATTACAGGGGTAAAATTGTAATTCTGACCTCTTGTTTCCTTTAAAAAGAGCTTACTTTTTCCCTCGAACATTAATTTGATGTTCAATTAGCCCTTTTAATTTTATCTTGAACTTCAAAACTTTTTATGAATAAATTTAATAAATAATTCTAATTTTAGTTGGTAGAAATATAACTAAACTTAGAAAATCTCAATTGTCGATACCAACAACAATTGATCCATATTACTCATGTTTCCCTCCATCTAATTTTGGCTGGAAAGTTCATACAAACAGGTCACTAGCGCAACATTTCTAGAACACGTGATTAGAAAAATATATTTGAAGTCAATCTCAATGCACTCTCATCTTTTAGTCTAGTGGGGGCATTTTTAAAGTGATATTATACAAATAATTCATTTGTAATGAAAATTAGACCTGATTAAATGATTTGTTAAAGTATTTTTTAATCCAATAGAACTAATCAAAAAACCTTGCAAGCAATTCCTCAAATAAATAAATAAAAAAACTTGCAAGCATATTTATGAATGCACAATATTTTATATTTCACCACCAAACTCAAATTCACAAATAAGAATTCAATCATAATTTAAAATGATTTTATGATGGATTCACCAAGAAATTGATATATACAATAGAATACGCAAGAATTTGCAATCCCAGCTACCATAATGCATATGCAAAATAATAAATAACGCATGAAATCTTCAACTGATAGATATCTTCACTTGACGCGCCACTGCTCATTAAAATGAGCTGCAAATTTTTTCAGTAACCCTAATAATATTTACTTGCATCGGCCTTTTCTAATAATATTTGAACCGTCCCATTCAACTATATCAAAGTTAGAATTGAAATTCTTTTCACATTCACATCAACTTCCCAATCATTTCTTCCTTTTAACACCACCCTGTGAGCCTCTAAATCCATAACATTGATGCCTCCTACGACCCTTAAATCCACAGCATTGATCCCCCTTGAAACAGAACAAGCTTATCAATCTTTAGAATGCCATGAAAAGTTATATGACCACATTCTGGTTAAAAGATTAAAAAATAAAATAAAAGTTGAAGATCTATTTGGTAAAGAATAGAAGTTGAAGGTGTTAAGTGATCTTTCCGGAAAAGTTTAAACTAGGGTTTTCCTTTGGAATTCCACTCGAATAAAATTTAGTGGCTGTATAAAAATGTCTTTGACAAATTATGGATGCATGGGTACGGAATTAAATTTAAAGGTTTATTTGATAAAACAAACTTTTTGGTATTGACTGTTGTTTGTAAAGTTCACGGACTGAAATTGGCTTTCTCATTATACTTAGTTAGGTAGAATAAAAAACCAAATATAATTTGAACATGATGTCAACACTAAATCACTACTACTAACTCTGAGGAGATACATACATGCAAACCACAAAAGAGCAATTTGGTATGCTTCATAGCTGTGACAGGTGAGAACATCAGTAGAAGTAAGTATATAGTCCCAAATCCTGTTAGGCATACTTTGTAATAGCATTTGCTGCCAACAGGAAAAGAACAATATGAATAACCCACCAAAGTGTGACAGCATGCATTGCATCGAAGTAGATGATCATTGGTGTGTTAATACGCAACCCTTCCCTATCACAACCACCCTGCCTCACCCCTTTAAAAAGAAAAGCTTCTAAAATATTCTACCTACATCATGTGCAAATAAATTACTAGCATACCTCCACATTCGCCACTGTATGCCCTATTGATGGACTCGTCATCCCAGCCATTGATATGATATCACCAGCTCCCGCACTGTCAATTAGAACCATGCTTGTACCCTTCTTCTTCATTAGCTTCACAACCTAAATGATAAACATGACTAAGTTACCAATATGAAGATGCATTGCTTGCAATTCTATCATACCAATCACAAAGCTAGCCATCACATCAAGTTGAAGACTTAACAATTTAGGAATTATTGTAGACCAATTCAACGGTAGCCAAAACACATGAAGTCATTTTTTCCCAACATAAAGATGATAATGAGAGATGATAAAATATTATACTGCAAAGACTAAAATTGTTAATGGTCCTTTCAAAATCTTCATTGATGGCAAATAAAACTAATGGTATACTTTTATACTTTGGCATAGCAAAAACCAATTTAAAATGAAGAATTCAAACAGTATCACCCTATTTACAAGAAAGGTAGAAGGCAGCCATCTGCTGAAACAGGTCAAGCATGAATATAAAAGAACCATGTATTCATGTTGTGTATAACAGGAAACTCATTTACCACTTTGAAATAAGAAAAATATTCTTGTACTATTCTCATGCAATTGGAAAATTTCTACAAAACTGAATATGGGCTTCTAGTGGATCCAGTCAACACTTAAACAGAAAAGTAGCTATGAAAAACATATTTCTCAACCAAAAATATATCAATATCTTACAATGAATGAACTTATACATATTTCTCAAAGAATATGGTATGGAACTGGTTTATGAGATAGAAGTATGTGGCTACACTCAAAAGAGGAAACTGCAAATATTTACTGGATAAACTCAACAAAGCTATGGAATTCTGACTGCTAAAAAGTTAGTAGTTACCCAGATAAAAATGGAAAGTGGAACATGTAAATGAAGTAAGCTTGACAAGTATTAGATTCAACTTCTATAGGATGAGAAGGCCCTTATAAAGGAATCGAAGTATTGCATCCAAGGAGTTCTGATTGAGGGTACTGACCTTTCCTTCCTCAATTTTCTCCACGCCAGATTCTGTTTTACGAAGGCCATGCACTCTGTCTCCAACATGAACGAGTCCAGAAGAAACTCGTCCAGTTAAGATTCTTCCGAGATAATAATCTTTTTCCATCATGGAAACCTAAGAATAATGTTAAAGTCTAATGTTGAAGCTCACTTTAAAACACAAAGAAAAATGCATGCAAACAAGAAAATGGGAAGTAAACAGACCAGCAGTAGAGACAAAATGATAGGTATAGGTAAGTTCAAACTGTTGACCTGAAGTGTTATAGTCAACTACCAAAACATAGTCCTGAGAAGGATAAGAGAAATGCAACCACTATCTTATCTTTTCGTTTCCTCCAGTAGCTATGATCAATAATAAGATATTCAGCGAAGTTGATTCACTACATTGAAGCGATTTTCCAAACAACTCTCAGAATGCATAGAACCGATCACAAGTTACATATGCTAAAACAGCAACCCAAATTCCTCAAGGAAAAGGGATGCTCTATAAAGAATTTCAGGAAAAGAGGTAAACTCCTTTACAGTTATGGCCATTAGATTTCTCAACTGCAATTATCATCATGCGCAGATCCAGCTAAGGCCCAATGGGTATGTTGGGTCATTATCGTCTTTAATCAAAGCCCAAAATGGAAAATTACTAAAATGACTTTCGTGATGCATGAGATTTATTATCCACAATTGCATGAAATTTTTGCTTCGAATTTAAAGATAAAAGTAATAAACAAGTCCTATGCACTTTAAATATATAGTCAAAAGAACTCGTGCAGATCAACTCATTTTCACACATTATCAAGCAACAAGTGGTTTTTCAATCACTCACTACTGAGATTGACTCGCCTATTGCCAGTCACCAATCTTCAATCTATTTCTTTTTTTGCATTTTTCTCCTCGCAATACTAGCTTATCAATTTTCATTCAAAAACTCTTTTTAAGTTAATTAAACTACTTATAAGTCATTGAATTCCACCCATCACTACCTCCCTAGCTTGGACCCCAAGCTTGTTTGTCATTTGAACCATGTGGTTAAAATATTCATCAATATCAAATGACTCAAATTGCAATATTATCATATAGTGGCTATCTAAAGTTCTTTTTATAGTATCAAGTCCAAAAACAGCCCTAAATGACCAGGTGGTTGCAGCATTTTCCATAAATCTCTAACATGCCAAATCTGGACACAAAAATTCAATAATGCACACATATCCCTACTTTGAGTATAAGCATATTCCTGCATATTCTTACAGAAATTTTATAGTAGTAACTTCATCTTCATTAGTGGGAAGATACCAACACAGTTTTCTTTATTGAACACCACGCTATCAC
This sequence comes from Erythroxylum shatona, assembly GCA_027568895.1. Lineage (NCBI taxonomy): Eukaryota > Viridiplantae > Streptophyta > Magnoliopsida > Malpighiales > Erythroxylaceae > Erythroxylum > Erythroxylum shatona. The sequence goes on along the minus strand of JAOSBK010000118.1, from coordinate 1,978 downwards.
ATTCTATCCAACCAAACAAGCTTCATAAATCTAGACCCAAAATCCACAACAAAGTGCTTGATTCCACAAATCCAGCAACATCAGTACTTGCTGATTTGAATTTAACTAGTGTTAGATTTAGCATTAAAGCATTTATTGTAACAACTTGGAACTTAGCCAAAGAACAACACTTAGTACTGAGCTAAGCATTAGAGCCATAGTAGATTAGTTAAGAATTAAAAACCAGGGCCAAAATTCTTGATGTAGAAAATCTAGGTAGTAGAAAACAGAAGTACTAGTAAACAGCTTCCTTGTTTGACTTTCATAGCATAAGTTGAGGCTAACTTGAGCACCACTTGGGTGGAGGTATTACCAAACATGACACAGGGAAAAAGTGAAGGAAATTAACCCAAAGAAGGCCAAAGACACGTATGCAATCAAGAATAAAATAGCAGAGAATTGTGTTCCTGAATACCCAAGCCAAAATACAAAAATAGGCATGGTGATAGGCATATATATCCGAATTTTAGCTATAAAATGTAAGTATGCAAGCTCGCATGAACAGATTACACACAACCAAGCAACACATACAGAAAGAATTTCATTGTGCATTTAATGAACCCATAATTGTCGAAGACCAACCATCATCTGAAAAGGTGCATCAATGCTTGCTTTTGGTGAGGGAACATGTCCAATGATAGTATCAAGCAACTGGGACATATTCTTTGCATCAGCAGGAGGATCTTTAATGAAGGTGGAGGATGCCCATCCTTCTTTAGCAGATGCATAGAGAACAGGAAAATCCAGCTGCTCCTCTAAAATAAAGTAAGAAGATGTTAACACATTTAACATTCTATACAGCAGTTTTGCAGGTAGTAGAATTGAACAGCTGATGAAAATGAACGCAAAGAATTATAATTTCCTCTTTTTCTTTCACCTGTAGCATCAAGGTTTGCAAAAAGATAAAACACTAAGCTTTCAACTTCATTACACCTCTCCTCAGAAACTGCAATGAAGACTACTCTTAACAACATAAATTCAGAACACAATCATATTTGTCAACATAATTTGATTATAGCATATCTTATTTGTGTAAGGAACAAAGAAGTCTTGCAAAACAAGAAGTCCCAACAAGCAGCATACAACCCTTTGATTGGTTTAAGTTTGTTATAGAAAAATATAATGACTCGTTTTGTTGCTCACTTAGTTGCCTTTCAAGCATAAATTCAACTTGTGATCACTCTCAAAACTGCAAAAGGTAGCAATTCTTAACCTAAACAAAGATATATTTTAAAAGTGGGATAATGATTCGAAAATGCTATTTCTAATAAATTCGATTTATGAATAAGGAATTCCTAAAAGTTGAGCAGGACAGGATGGTATAGCATATAACATTTCTTTCAAGACGAAATTCGTACACTTAGAAAAGAAATTCAAGAGAAAATGTTTATCCATATTGCAAGTTATAAGATGACATTTTTAACTGACTGAACTAATTAATCTATTTTGTCATATCTTATCTATATTGAAACTCAAATCCTGCATTTTCATGAAAGTGAAACATAGAACATCAAACTAGAATACTAACTAACAAGAAAAATACAGAATAAGGACAATTAATTCCATCAATTCATAGACCGACTTGTGTCATTAGCAGTTACTGAGCCCCTTAGTTATCAGGCCAAGTTCCCCAAGCTTTAATCATATTGGTTAGGATAATTGAAGACTGTTAAAGCCACGATTATGTTCATTTGTTTCTTATATATATATTGTTTAATAGCTCTAGAGAATGTGAATGAACAGTGAAGTATGATATTGATGGAAAAAACAGTTTATTAACATCTAGATGACACAATAGCAATGCACAGTCATACAAATGGATTCAGTAGGAAAAAAGCAAAGTGCAGTCACATCCACTACCGAATTGCACAACATCCTTGACTTTCTAGTTACTTTTCTACTGGATGTTTGTCTTCTATCATAAGCACGAGCCAAAATA
>JAOSBK010000116.1:26810-38996 GCA_027568895.1 Erythroxylum shatona | reverse complement strand
TGCTAAAGAAGAATGGATGAAAGCAATGACAGAAGAAATGGCTTCTTTAAGCTCAAATCAAGTATAGGACTTGGTTGTCCTCCCTAAAGGGCATAAAGCAATTGGGAACAATTGGCTTCTTAAAATTAAGCGAAAAGCTGATGGCAATATCGAAAGATATAAGGCACATCTTGTAGCAAAATGATACACACAATGGGAGAGAATTGATTAAGAGGAAACTTTTTCACCTGTTATAAAGTTTGCTTCAATCTGTCTTATTCTAGCTATAGTAGCCAGTATGGATCTTGAATTACATTAAATGCATGTAAAAACTATTTTTCTCAATGGAGAATTAGATGAAGAACTCTATATGGAATAACTTGAAGGTTTTATCAAGGCAGGTCAAGAAATAAAGTATGTCGATTATTAAAATCAATTTATGGCCTGAAGAAATCTTCAAGACAATGGTATATTCGTTTTCATAACATAATCATTTCGTATGATTTTCAAATGATCGATAAAGACCATTATATGTATGTTAAGAGATCCAAAGATAAATTCGCGATTTTATCTTTGTACGTGGATGATATATTGATTACTTGTAATGATTGTGTGTTTCTTACGGAACCAAAGATTTGTTATCATCTGAATTTGAAATGAAAGATATGGGTGAAGAGGCATACATTCTTGAAGTTAAGATTTTAAGAGATCGTTCAAAAAGATTGTTATCGCTTTTATAAGCGATGTACATTCAAAGAATTCTTGAATGATTCCATATGCAAGATTGCAAACTAATTGATAATCCTATTGCTAAAAATGAAGGCCTTACAAGAGAAATTGCCCATCAATGCAACAAGAAAGGGAACAAATGAAGAATGTTTCCTACTCTAGTGTAGTTGGAAGTCTTATGTATGCAATGATGTGTACAAGACCAGATATTTGTTACATTGTTGAGATGGTGAGTAGATATCAATCAAATCCAGGCCAAGCACATTGGAAAGCAGTAAAGAGAATATTGAGGTATCTAAAGGGAATTGTGGACTATGCATTATGTTATCAAGGCAATGATCTATGTATACAAGGGTATACAGGTGCAAACTGGGGAGGATATTTAGATGAAAGAAAATCTACCTCAGGATATGTATTCGTGCTAAACCAAGAAGCAATATCATGGAAAAGTAAGAATCAATCTTGCATTGAATTATCCACAATGGAAGCTGAATTTATAGCATTCTCAGCTATAGTATAAGAGGCTGTGTGGCTTCATTGATTTTTTATGCATTTGGGAGTTACTAAAAGTGAAATTAATCCAATGACCATCAACTGTGATATTCAAGCTGCAATTGCTTATACTAAAGACCTCAAATTTTATTGTAAGACAAAGTACATAGATACTAAGTATAATTATATGAAAGATATAGTTGCACAAGGAGAAGTGAACATGAGATATATATTTATGCGAGATATGATAGCAGACCCAGTGTCAAAGCCAATTTCTAAAGATGTATACATTGGGGATGTAAAGTCACTAGGACTACGTAGATGTTGAAATGTACTGATAAACATTTCTCTATTTATGTTCACTCAATCTAATGTCATATGTTTAGATATAATGTATAATGAAGATTATATATTGTGTATCATTTGATTCATGAATATATGTGTTTGTGTATAAATATATTTTGGGACGAATCATAAATATGTGAGACAGATTATAGATTGGCTTTCTCACATAGAAAATCACCTCTAGTGTTTATGTTCACTAGAGATGAGGCAAGTTTAACGTTTATTATTATCTAGGTGATAATTTACAGTGAGAAACTTAAACCATAAATGCCGTAAGAAAATTGGTTCAAAGTGATTTATTAATCACTATATCTGTCTTACATTGTCAGATGTGAGTTATGAATAGTTTTTTGAGTAGATAAGTGAACTCAAGTTAAACATTGAGTATGTTTGAACTATAATCTATACGGTATTTCTTAAATAAAGATGTTCAAGTTAAATAAAGTGGGTAAATACCGTAACACATGACTCGTACCATATGTGCACAGCTGACTACAAAAAGGGATTAATGTAAGTCGCAAGATCTAATCTTACGTTGTGTGAGACCCTTGAGGTTGAGAAGAACCTCATCATATGCCCTTATGATTCATGTCTTATTTTTTAGAATTGAATTTAAGGTTTGCTACTTTACGTTATTGCCAAAAGATCATGCAAGATGTGATCCTATGGAATAATTCTAGGAAAGCAAATTAAATTTAATTTAAAAGAGAATTAAAAACAAAGGAAGGTCATTTATTTTTTATCATTGACTAGCATGAAAAATATTTACTGATGGCCTTCGTATCTTTAGTAGAGAACTTGAATATAGTTATGATAGAAGAAACTAAAGGAGATCAAAGAAAAGTGCAAATGCGAGATATGACCTAAGGTATAGCATACAATGTCTACTCAAGGACACATAAGTCCCAGGATCAATTTGTTAATCGAGATGACATATACTCCTAATAGATATATGGCACTGTGCTCATGTCGTATGCTGGTCACACCAGTTATTGAACAAGTATGAGCATTGCAGAGTTTGTTTTTAAGATTAAACCCATTATGTGTGAGTGGGAGAAATGAGTCATTATTACACCCATGAAGGGTATAATAGTCCTTAGACTCTTGGAATAACTACAAAGAGTAGTTATCTGAAGAAGGCAATGCTATATATTTATATATATATCTGCATCTGTATGAAAAGTTGCTTCTTCTTTTGGAATCAATAAAAGAAAGAAGAGGACAGAAACAATAAACAATTTTTTTCTACAATTAAAGTGGTGAACAGTTCTTTAATAGGTGGAATTATAACAGAAATTCAAGGATGTGATTCTTTGTTTTTATATGCGTATGAAATGATCCTGTTTCACATGATCTTTGTGATTATGCTTCATCCTATTTATTTTCTAACATTTAAGTTGGATGTTAATGGCCAATTGAAACAATACACGTGGTCATAACAAATGGAGAGTTGGAACATGTTTTGGTTGGAGCCTGAAAACCTTTGTAAAGTGTATGGTTTGTACGGTAACATGGTTGTTTGTAATAACTCATTGTTAAAGCCTTATGGTTATGTACTTGGGTTTAGTCTTGTCGATGATCATGCATGGGAAGTTGAGGTTTACTCTGATGGTTGCATAGAGGGACAGAGCTTTCATTTGGAGAGAGTGACGAGTTAAAAGCAAGGTTTTAAAATTTGATCGGACCATCCAGTCCGAATAAAAAGGTCAGAATCGGCCGGTTTGTATACATAGAGATTAGGTAAAATCGAACTAGACCAATGATCGGTTCAAATTCTTTTGTCAGATCGGACAATCCGATCTGATTTTTAAAACCTTAGTATTTTTATCACTGATAGTAATTACATTTTAGATAAAACTTAAAGATAAATTATTTTTAATTAAATAAATTTATTTAATCTCTTATATAATATTTGTTAACAAATTATTAATAAAACTATGTTATTTTAATAAAATTAAAATTTTATAAATTAAAAATTTATTTACAAATTAATATTTATTGATATTTTAATTAATAAATCAAATTTTATTTGAATATTTGAATATTTTATATTTAATTTTATTCTTTAATAATTATTAAAATTTAAATACATATAATTTAATTATAAAAATTAAATTAAATAAAATTATTCATAATTTTTATTAATAATTGTTTTTAATTTATTAAATATATAATCTTGAATTAAATTATTCCTAATTTTTATTAATAATTAAATAATTAAATAATATATATTTAAATAATAGTAAATCAGATTATGAAAAAAAACAGAAACTGGAAACAAAAACTACTTTTTATGATTTTCATAATTTTTGAAAACTGGAAGAAACCAAAACTAAAAACTTAAATAAACAAGTTTTTTTTACTGAATTTAAAAACAAAAACAAAAAATCAAAAACAAAAATGGAAACAAACACCCCTTACTAAATAGCAATGGGCGGAACGAACATGCAATCTTTCTTTAAAAGGAATATACTATCTCAGTAGGGCAGCCCCATATATAAATGTGTGCAAGGCTGGGTTTTCATACTTTTAGATAATCAAGTGGAAAAGTCATATTTTGCATCGATTTCTTTAACTCCTTTTGGGTGCAATTATGTCCTTTGGCAACACACCATTTTGCTCAAAACTATTCGACATAGTAAATTAACTCAATATTTTAACTGATTTCAAATATTTGGCAAATGGACCTTTTAAAGTCCTGAAATACCATATTTGTCATGATATTCTCCTCCACTGTCAAATCTGACTATCTTGATGAATTTTTTCAATTAGTTCTCAACCTTCAATTTTTAGGCAAGAACACATAACTATAATGGGAATAATCATCAACAAATGTAAGAATACAATTAGAATTGCACAATGCAACTGTATAAGGTCTACCGATGTCTTTATATATCAGACTCAACAAGTCTGAAGAACAAGTTGACCATTTTACCTTATTAGTCAACTTACCTTTGTAACAGTCAGCATATGTTCCCAAATTATTATAATCTAGAATTGAGAAATGTTTTCCTTGATCAATCTCTCAACCCTAGCTCTGGAAATGTGGCTTAAACTTTTATGTCATATCATGTATGACTTCTCATTCATCAGGGTCCTTCATTTCATAACTTGTTTAACACGATACGAAGAAGCATTTATCTAATTCGGGGCAAGACACATTCTATACAAACCATATGACAAGAAAGTTGTACTATTATGTTTTGCAAAAAGCAACAACTTTGCAACAGAAGCATTAAATACAAAGCTTTATCCCTCTTCGTCCAAAATTGATCAAAAGATCACATATAAAATGTGTCGTGTAAAACCCAAATGAGCCTTACTACAAAGTTCAGTACATACATTGCCTATAGATATTACTTCTACTTTTTCATTATTGTGAATCATCAGTTTCTACTTCCCTTTATTTGGTTTTATCCTGAATCTGAACCCCTGTATCGTGGAAGTACCTTGATCAGATGCTCCACTATATAGCCACCAAATACTTAATGTGACTATCACAAATTAGATTCATAAATTAATAAGCCAAGGAGTTACCTGATGGTCACAGTCTTTCCTTCTAGGCCTTATACTGCTGATTTATTTAAGTCATGCGAACCTTTACCAACACTGATTTGACCAACATTAGCATGTGGAGAAGATTTAAACTTTCTACCTTTGATCTTAGCAGGCTTCGTCTTTGTCTTCCCTTTAGTTACTTCAAGGGATGTAGGAGTAGCAAACGTGAGCTTTTCCCCCTCAACAATGCAATGGGTTATCAAAGCATTGAAGTCTTGTTTCTCATCCAATGAGTAATATGTCATCACCAGATTACTAAACTCTAAAAGGAGTGTATTTAGAGTATGATGAACAATGAAGATATCAGAAAGAGGAATATTCAACATCTTCAATCTACTGTGAAGATGAATCATTCTCGATATGTACTCCATTACTCCCCTTTCCTATATATCTCATGGAGAATAATTCTTTCATCGAGGCACTTGTCTCAACATTAGGTGACACTATGTACCTCTGGGAGATATTATCAAGAAACTCCTTTACTATGCCTGTGTCTAGAAGTCCACTTAGCAGATGGTCAGATATGGATCTATTAATTGTTATCAGATATAATCTGTTAGACCGATCTCAGGCTTCATAGGCTGCTTTATGAACTCTCGAGCTCATGGATGTAAGTAGAGATGACGTATCTGTCCATATGATCATATCAACCTTAGCTATCTCTATAGCATTCAATACATCATCTGTCCACTTTTTCGTCTTGAAATCGGTCAGGGTTTAAATGGTTATACTGATTTTATTGAACGAAAAGGTAACCGTAAAATGATAATGTTTAAATCAACATAAATGTAGGATAACAACGATACAGTCATTGAATAGTGTCTTTATTGAAAATCCGATCACACATATTATGAAACACTTTTGGGATGAATACATGATATATGCAATTAGACCTCTACATAAAAGTGATCAAAGTACAAACTATCAATTCTTATGACACTACCACCTTTGGGCGAATAAATCACTTAAGCAACAACTTTCCTCTATTTATTGTCTTTATGCACATCTCAAAATGTTATATAAGGCCAACACCTTTGAACATAATAACTAAACATAAAATCATAAACATCCCCCAACATGTAGGCAGAACAATTCAAAATACTGACTTGAAAGGTCACTTTGGTGATTACATCTTCATCAGCACTCAAAAAGTCCACAAACACAAGGGATACATCTTTATGTTATCCTCACATTCTTTATGGGCATATGGTATGTGACAATGTAACATCAATAAATGCAAAAATCTAAATGCACAATCTCATTGTCACACACTTATGCTGAAGATATTCTCTAAAAACTTCATTTGAGACTGTTCGTAAAAGAAAAATCTCAGTAGAGTGACTATCATGCGTCACCGGACACTAAGTTGACTATCTGAGACACGAGAACCTCATGTATCTCCCTTATGGCAAGTTCATTGCACAAAAATTTAGTCAAAAATGACTTCAGAATGTCTTAATTCTTTTTTCGAGTGACTATCATGCAATCCTGAACATTGAACATGAGACTCGAAACATAAAAACTTGAAGTATATCCCTCATGTGATGTCCGAAACATGAAAATTCACTCGAAATCAAATTCAAAATACTTAATTCCTTTTATGGAGTTAAATTTTAATTTATCATCTGGCGCGACACGGTCCACCCACGTGTTGATCCGTGTCTGATGCGTGCTACGCATACGCCAAACGTACCCCCTTAGGGCGGTATTATACGCCGTTGGGCACATATGACACATGTGCCTGTCGGTCTCTATCACCACTGCCAAAAAATGACACATTCAGGGTCGATTTTTCCTATTCCCAGACTCGTTTTCATCCCGTTTCTCAAGGCTAAATATATGTATACTACTTTCATGCAATTAAAAGCAAGAAAAAATCGAGAACAAAAGTTAAATATCCGAATACCTTACGGAAAGAAAATCCAAAAATCTTCATTTTTAACTACCCGGTCACGTCATCGTTCTGATATCACGTGTAATGCGTAAAGGTACCATAGTTACGTACTCCGGATCGAACGTAAAAGGGAAAGAAACAAAGAAATGCAGAAATATCTTATTTCAGTCTTCGTAACTTCAAACGAGTTTTTTGAAGTTAAAACGAGCGCAAATCTACCGTCGTCTTTACTAGAATTGCTCTTCGGGACGCGGGTAAGATCTTTCTACAATTTTCTCAAAATGTAAGCTCTCTTAAATGGTCAGAGAATCCTTATGCTTACGATTGATTTTATGAGCAACTACACAGACCTTAACCTTTATATATAGTATCCATATCGGACTTTCCTATCATAAGATCGATATAAGTCCTATCTACACTGATTAAGATTTATTTTTACATGAATTGCGACCCATTGATTTATATTATTTATGAGTCACTTTATTATCTTTATCTGGATCAAATTACATAACTTAATTAATAAGATATTAAAAACAAAATACAATTAATAAGTGTCCAATTTTATGAGAAATGACAAAATTGCCTAATATTTATCTAGAAATCCTGCTCCTACTTGTTAGATACCATCGTGTGGTATGAAGAAAATCCAACTCTCAATGCCCGAAGCAGAGAGATATAGTTACAAGAGATAACAATCGATGATGAAAGTTTAGATTCACAAATAACCGCACAGCAGCAGTAAGAACAAAAGCTCCCAAGTAGGCAACAGCTTGTGTTCGCGCTGAAGTCATACAACAGAATACACTAAGTGCAGGCTTGAGAATTGGAACATATACAGAGCATGTATTGTATACACAGTTTGAGGGAATTGGGGACTAGCAAGTGGCGATCAAAAATGTTTTCATCTCAGCATTTGGTGTGATTCCTGCGACGAAAACTTGCCAAGCGTCCAACAGAACTTTCTGAGCTTTGCTGAGTTTATACGTGGATTGAACGACTCACGAGTTATTGACTCGTTGAGATGTTCAACTCTGTTAAGTAATAACGGTGAAGTCTTATGTAATTGTCTGTTGAAAATGATTTGTAATGTCTACAAGTTTCCGAGTCCCGTACACAACCAAAAGAACCCGGCTCTGCTTGCAAACTTACGCGTTCATATTTTGATTTGACGTATATAGAAAATCCCGTTATCAACTTGGCGAAAGTTAATCAAAGTGAAATTGACGTATTACTAGTCAGGTCTTAGTCTTATCACCAAAGCCAACTTTTTCAGTTACCACTAAATAAATGGCTTCTCAAGGCTTAAGGGGGGATTTTATTCGGTTTTGTTAGTCAATTGCAATATGTAAATTACCATGAATGCCTTGTGTCGTTGGATTGGTCCACATTTTTATATACTAATCTAATCACTAACCGATGATGTTTTGAGGTATTGCGGTTAATTTGCAGATATAATGCTTATTAACTATTAAACGCATTCATCACAGTATTAAATCTGCTAAAATCCTTGTATAATTTTGTAGCCGTTGGTTTCTATGATTGTGTCCTTTTTTACTGGCTATTAACCAAAGTTTTGGGCACCATTAAAGCATTACCAGCTGTCCAATTTGATTCGTGCCTTCTAACTCAAAAACCATTTTCTCAAACGTTCAATTTCACCCTTGCTTTTCAATTTTAGAACAAATCCCACAAAATCATTAACCTTTCAAAACATTTCCATTATTAGTATTTCCTTTTTCTCAGTTTCCTTTGGAGTCAATATATAGGTCTTCCATACACTGCCAGTCCCTTCGTTATTTGCAGTTCTGGCTTTTGCTCTTGTTCTACAGCCAAGCATATGGTGTCTCAAGCGTCTCTCACCCTCTTCTCTGTTTTTATTGTCTCCTTCTTCTTTAGTTCTTCCCTCGCCTACACAAATTTCTTCGTAGGTGGCAAAGATGGCTGGGTGGTTAGCCCCTCTGAGCCTTACGATCACTGGGCTGGGAGGAACAGGTTTCAAGTCAATGACACTTTGGGTAACTACTGCAAATCTTAACGTCGTTATTCATTTTTACGGTTCTTGTCTTTAATTATGAGAGGGATTGTTAACGTTATTGCAGTTTTCAAGTACAACAAAGGAGATGACTCAGTGTATCAAGTGAGCAAAGAAGACTACTACAATTGCAATACGAAGAAGCCTATAAGAAGAATGACTTCTGGGAATTCAGTGTTTCAGTTTAGTCACTCTGGTCCCTTCTTTTTCATCAGTGGCAAGGAATCACATTGCAAGAAGGGACAGAAACTCATTGTTGTTGTATTGGCTATTCGGTCACCTCCACCTCCACATACCCCCGTACCTCCCACACCGTATCCCAAGCCACCAAAAGCTCCGTCTCCAGGGTCCCAACCTCCAGCATCATCGCCCAAGGCTCCATCTCCGATGACTCCACCTTGGTCTCATCCACCGTCTCATGCAACCCCTGCACCTTGGTCTCATCCACCGTCTCAGACAACCCCTGCACCTTGGTCTCAGTCACCCTCTCCGGCAACCCATGCACCTTCGTACCAACCACCCTCTCCGGCAACCCACGCACCTTCGTACCAACCACCAGCCTATAGTCCCAAAGCACCATCTCCCATCACACTGGCACCAGGGCCTCAGCCTCCATCATCTCCAAGCCCAAAAGCTCCATCTCCGGCGGGATCACCTACGCATCCTCCGTCTCCATATGCAAGTCCTCCGACAGAGGGTCCAAGTCCAACAAGTTATTCTCCGTCTCCATATGCAAGTCCTCCGACGCAGGGTCCAAGTCCAACAAGTTATGCTCCGTCTCCGACCCAGCAACCTCTATCTCCATCACCGTCAGAGCCCTCGTCTTCAAGTCCTTCGGCATCATCGTCATCGACGAGTCCCACACAATCGGAAGTTACTCCGGCGTCGCCGCGGTCGTCTTCGTTTGCAATAGGTCCTTCAAGTTTGATAATACTAGCGGCTTCTGTTCTGTTAAGTTTGATGATGGATGCGTCCATTTAGAACAGTCATACAGTCTACATACGGTTTTATTGGTCTTGATTGTCGTAGTTTATGTTAGTTCCCTTTTTCAATTTTCTCTTGGGCTTGGAACTTAATTTCAAACATTTATCATTATAAGGTTGTATTGTTTTATTATATTATTGAGTTATTCATTTCTTCTTTTTAAGTTTTAACACTACTCATTACTCATTTCTATTGTTTTCTTGTACTCAATTAGTAGGAAATCTCTTCAATTGTTGGGCAATGAATCCAATAAATGTCTGTTCATATGGTAACCGAAAATTTAAATCCTTTTCTTAATTGAATTCCATTAAATGCCTGCTCATTTTTTAAGGAAAATGATAAATACCCCAAGTGATTTGGTTCTAAAACTGGAAAAAAAATCAAACTAGGTAAGTTGAAAATTTCCAAATATATTATATTCTTTAAAACAGTAGAGAGTGATATTTGACATTATTTTATATTTTTCAATTCATTTTACTTTTCTTGAAAAAAATTAAGAAAATGATACAAGTGTCTTTAATGCAAGGAAACGGTCTGAAGCATTCGGAGAAGCAACTATTCTATCTATTAAAATTTAAATTTCGTAATTGAAGATTAATACTTGTAAAAACTATCGAAAAAATTTAATGCCACGTAGCAAGCGGTATGCTTATTCGTTAGATTGGTTAATGTTATGTCACGTCTTATGAGTTAAAACGTATGTTTGTGAATATTTTCATGTTTTAGTTACCTTATCTATTTTATATCGAGTATTTTGATATAAAATATTCAATTTAGAGTGTTAAGGCTAGTTATTACATAATTAAATGGTGTATCAGATAAGAGTTGTAGTAATAATAGTTGGTCGTAGAATAAGAAATTTAAGTTTTACGTGCTTTACCTGCCGAATTTGAATGAAGTGTTACCGTAGTTGACGGGGGAGTTGGTGCTGACATTTCAGGCAGGCTAAGTCCGTCCTCCAACACCACAAGATTTTGTGGCGTTGGCGTAAAGACCAAGCTCTTTTACGTTTGTGTCTTGACTTGACCGCATTCTGTCGGCCGTAATAGTGCAATTGTTTTAAAAGTGTTCCTTTTGCTCTTGTTGCTCATTATTATTGTCCTTGGCATCTTTTCACTGCATCTCATATTGTGGCTCGAATCTCTTTTTTCTTGTACTTCTGCGTGTGTGCACGGGCATCCCAAGGAACAAGTTATCCTATTCAAAAGCCTTTTTGTCAAGACTTGGAACTCTAAAGAATCACAGGAAAATAGACTAGAGTTATGGGAATTAAGATATATGTTTTTTATAAGAAATAAAGAGTTATGGGAATTAACATACCCAACATTCGGGTTAGACTACCGCCTTGAATAATGAAAAAAGATAAGTGTGGGGTCGATGAAAAGAAATAGAAAGTAATATACACTTCCACCCACGAAACAGGCTCAGGAATTGGGACAAGTGTACCTGAAGAGTTTCTGTCGTTAATTAAGAATACTGTTCTATTCTCCACGTAATCCCCAGTCTAAGCATAGAGGACAAACAAAGGACTATTCATTTACATTTCAATTGTTAGAAGGCAAATCGTTAAAGCCATGCGATTGTTTCACTAGTAAACAATCACAGAAATCAACGGCCTTACTCCGATCACCGAAGTTCAAGGATAAACGAGGGTGCTGAGATGGAAAATAATTGGATCGTTTTCTATCTTTGTCAGTTAGCAAGAAAAGAGGTCGATGTCTCCAAAATCACGTTTCCTTCAAGCTGTACCTGTCGAGTGTCGGCTACGTGTGATTTTTCAAATTCAGTACGTACTTATTTCGTGACAAGTGTTACCTTTACCATCTTCTAGTACACACTATTCATATGGACTGTCCGGCCCTGGCCACGTAAGGTAGAACCAATTCTGTCTTCACTCGTTTAATACATAGATAAGATCAAGAAATAGAATGATTAAATTAATTACAAAAAATTTAAATTGATTATTTTTTGGTCGGGTCGGCCGTGTTGGGCCCGGACCCAGTCCAAAGAATCCATGGGCCGATCGGTCCATTCTCTAAAGGACAGGCTCCCACTTAATAATCATATCGAGCCCAAACCCGATCTATATCCCTTCGGCCCATCCACAGGTGAAAGATTCCCATGCAAACACAAAGATCTACGTACGTAAAGACCTAAACCTAATATCCATCCC
>JAOSBK010000116.1:0-11179 GCA_027568895.1 Erythroxylum shatona | reverse complement strand
AGAATGATCTCATAGTTTATGAGTGATCCCACCAAGGCATTGAATTCCAATCGATTGAGATCTTTAGACTCCATAATAGCGGTGACTTGTGAGTCCCATTCTTTCGGTAGTGAACGAAGAGTCTTTTTCACCTTCTCGCTATCCGTCATGTGCTTTCCAAGGTTGCCTAATCCATTGATAATTTCTGCAAAACGATTAAGCATAGTGGAAATAGACTCACCTTCCTTTATGACAAACATTTCATAGTCATGAAGAAGCATGTTGATCTTTGTTTCTCGAACTTGGTTGGTTCCTTCGTATGTGATACATAGTCTCTCCCACATATCTTGAGCGCTAGTGCATGAGTTCACTCGATTTCTCTCCTTAACGGTGATAGCATAATATATCAACTTCATGGCTTTTGCGTTGATGTAGGCTTACTTCCAATCATTGACATCATAGTCTAGCTCTGTCTTTACCTCACCATTTTCGTTCAATGGAATGTGTGGACCGAAGATTATGATCTTCCAATACTCCGCTCCCTCGCTTATGATATGGTATTTCATAGGATTTTTCCAAGAAGAATAGTTAGTATCATTAAAAAGAGGAGGACGATTATTTGTGTTACCTTCTTCTGCTAGGTTATTGTGTGTCAAATTCAGCGTCATCCCTAGATTTTTCTGCTCTGATACCAATTGAAAATGATCTAGAAAGGGGGAATTGAATAGATCTTTGAAACTTTTTCGCAAAGTCCTACAAAAACAAAGAGTTAATACACACAAAACAAATTGAAATGTAAAAATGTAAAAGAGAAGGGAAGACAGGCAAACACAATTTTTATAGAGGTTCGGTGCTAAGACCTACGTCCTCTATCTAAGCTCCCACTTAGGATTTTGGCAAAACTCTTTACTACGCACTTTTTAGTTCAGTGTGAACTCTTCAACACAACTTGACTTCCGGCTCAAGCTACACCTTACAATCGATCTATTTTTTGGCA
This sequence comes from Erythroxylum shatona, assembly GCA_027568895.1. NCBI lineage: Eukaryota > Viridiplantae > Streptophyta > Magnoliopsida > Malpighiales > Erythroxylaceae > Erythroxylum > Erythroxylum shatona. Next base: position 10,203 of record JAOSBK010000116.1, on the reverse strand, counting down.
CAAATCCTACCTTCCAAGTGATTCTCCGCTAGTCACTCAACTCACAATGACAATAATAGAAATTGAAGTTGTAAAGCTCAGTACAGCTGAGTACAATTTAGAACAAGCTAAGAGCAAATTGATGATAAATTGGAACTATAATAGTATGCTTTGCTTTGAACTTTTGTATCCGATCCTTTGAAGTTCCCTCAATTTATATGCAGGCTTCAAGTTGTTTCTAAACGTTGTAGAACTCTTCTAGCCGTTATAGAATGCTCCTAACCGTTGTATGAAGATTTTTGTTCCGTTTGCAATCAATTGACTCAGTCAGATATGTTCAGTTGCAACTAATAGTCGACTAGTCGGTGTGTAATAGTCGACTAATACATTATAGTCAACTTGTCTTCAAGAATCAGTCGACTAGTATTAACATTTTTCATACGAGTTTCATCTCTGCTCTTCGAATAGTTGACTAATGTGATGATAGTCGACTAGTGCACTTATCCAACTGATTAATAGTCGACTTGCAACATGCTGGTCGACTAGCCTCTAGCGCCAACTGACAGATCTTACATAATCTCCAATCTTTGATTGTTGAGATGCTCATTTTAAATTTTTCATACGAGATCTTCTCATGAAATTCACGTTGTTTAATTCTGATACTCAATATTTCAATCTTGATTAAATTTCATCTGCCTTGAAAATTGGTGTACCATCATTTTAATCCAAACACCTGAAATTATTTCTTAACCAATTCTTTAAGTTTTATTATTATCAAAACATAAAAGGATTTAATTTGTCAACTTCTATTGATCCAACACTACATACAATAATCCAACAGCAAATGGCGAGTGATTTTCGGAGAGCTATTCAGATTATTCAAATAAACACAAACAGATTTGTTGTTTTTCCATATGCAAATAGGCAAAGAGTGCGTTCACAGTATAGAATAAAAGCTTCGAAAATAAGCAGAATGCAGCCGTCTACATTCTTTTGGAAACATAACAGTGATTCTTGAAGTAACACGTTCAAAATAGAAATAGGTAAGAGCATAGCAATTTCCGAATTTTACATGTTAAAACATCTCTAATGCAACTTGGCATCACTAAGTTACCCATCTTCTTATCAGCAAATTCAAGGTAGGACTTTTATATATGTAATTGAGTCTACTAAATAACATTGCTTGGAAATGCCATGCTTCCTTTACAACAAAGTTAGATAGGTGTTTGATTGTGCTTAATTATTTACATATACACTACTAAATCTAATGTGACAACAATCTTCTAGTTAGATAGGTCGAAGTAATGCCAAATGTTTCTTATTAAAAGAGGTCTGAATGTGTGGATGTGATGTAGTCTTCAAAAAGAAAAGCTTACTGTTTGCTTAATTGATCCAATAAAAACGATAAGATATGAAGTAAAAATGATTCTACGACATAATAATAACTATTATAATAATAGTTAAGTAAATACCGTAACTGGCAGCTTAGTAATGAGTGAACTTTCCGCATATATTGTAATAATTACATAAAAAGTAGCTAACACATACATACCAAGAACCGAAGTAGGCTGCACAATACAAAGGACGGCATGAAATACAAAGAGAGACGAATCAATCTACTTAAAAACCAACTCAAAGTCAACAATTTAACGCTTTCACTTAATACAAACAATTCACATTATTGAAAATTTGTCTATGACCTATTTAGAGTAGAGTCTTATGTTCAGAATAAACACACATATGCCAACAATCAACTGCCTTGCCTTGATATTTTGAGAAGAATCTCAACTTCCACTGAACTAAGCTTAGCATCATTATGAGAGAGAGCGGTCAATGATTTGAGTTGCAATACTTCAATGATGCTTACAAATAGCGAATCAGCTCAACAGCAAATTTTCCTTTTCTTGTGGAATTTATTTCTCCTATCTGAAACAGCAAAATTTAAAAATCAAAATGATCAGCGGAAACCATAGTTTCACTAGACATAGATTATTTGATGTACGGAATTAAGGTAGTTAAATTTCAACTAATTAAGGTTGGAATAGTTTATTGTAGTTGAAACAATTAGAGTCTATTTCAGTTCCTCATTTAACAAAATTTCTGAATGCAAGTGTTACCATCTCTGACAAAATCCCTATTTATATTAATCTTAACAGACATCCTATTGACAACATAAAAGACATGTCCAAACTTTAATAAAAAAAACTGCAGACATCACTTAATACTAAATTTCATGCGACGGTAATATAGATAGTTGGAAAATTAAATTAGAGCAAATTTCTAAACTAAATAGGAACGTATAAAAAAGGCTAACAAAGAAATAAGAAACTAAATGGTGCATCTGGATTGAGCAAAGGAATATATAAACATATTCTTTGAACATTGCCTTTGTCAAATAAACAGTCTTGGCATCTAGCCTGAGATTCAATTGTGTATTGAACTGGATCCGTCAGTTGAACACTTCTCAAGATTTTTAAGCAAATAAAGATTCACTTATTTTCTTGACTTAGTTGTAGGACTCTGAATTGCCAATTGCTTTGCCTTGCTAAGCTCTTTTGTGGATTCAATTGTGTATTATTCATTGTTGTGGTCATCACTCACCAAAGACTATCCTTGTAGAGAAGTAACTTTATCTCCTCTATCTCTTCATCGTATTCACCATAAACTCATTCTAACCGCTTCACAATCCAAATAATCTTCTACATATAATTTCAATAAAAAATCAGCAACTGTTGATCCAACTTCATGATGAGTTTTCGTCCCCCAGGACTGCTGCAACTTTAAAGATCTTCTAAAGTCTCAAGGGACTTGTGGTTACCACTTACCATCTATGTTCTCTATACAGGCTCCCACATATTCCTGATGCTGGAAGGCTTGTACCCAGGTCAAGTTCTAAACAAGTTTTTCTCTTTCTTGGTATTTACCATGATCAACAGGAGGTTCTACACTAATCTTGAAAGTTTGCTGAATCTTAAATTCTGATACCAAGAAGTAGCTACGGTTGATTGTGGTTGAAACAAAAAGGGTTTATAACAAAATCTCCATCAATAAAATTGTCCAGCAAAATCCAGATTTATACTAGTCTTGCCAGAAATCCCACTCATGATAAGAAAGATTAATAGAAAACCCCAACCCTTTCTTATTGCTAGACTTAATAGGAAAGTATCTTAACACTAATGGAAAATTAAATAGGTAGTACAAATTCCAAACTAAATAAGAGATCAAAATAAAGTCTAAAATAAAAAAGAAACATAATAAAACTAATTCTCTTTGACGCTCCCGCATCATTACTACACTCACCTTTAGCCTTCCCTTTCCACTAACCGAGACAATATCTCCAGTCTTCAGAGTAGTATTATTTTTCATGACAGTGGTCCAATTCACACGTACATCTCCATTACTACAATGAAAGAAAATTCTCAACTTATTTAGTTACATTTTCAATATTTCAAAGCAAAATGAATCAAAGTTGCAGCAATAACTGGACGCAACATAGAAAAATAACTTTTACTGATGAGCTATCGCAGGAGAAAAAGAGGAATTATAGATAACCTATCCTGACAAGTGAAAAGGGGGAATAAATGCAGATAATGACAATCGTTCTAAGTGCTATATGAATTATAAGTACCAGAATAACACAATCCTTCATTTTAAATAGAAATTATTACTAAAAACATATCAATTCAGAGTCATGATACTAGACAAATGACAATTTAGATATGATTCTCCAATATTCACCGTAAGTTCAACATCGCAGACTTCTAAAACTTTTTGTTTCATCCACATGACTTAAACATTTTGTCTCAGTATTCTATATGCACATCTAGGTGTTGCAGAGGATTTCACCATCGACATAGAGACAAAATTGTAAACATTAGTATAGGGAGAGGAAATCACAACTGAGAAGAATAGGAAGCACCTGATCAAATCAACTAGTTTTGATCGTGAAATCTTAAAGCCTGCACTCGCTAGAGCATCAACCCTGAGTGATGCTTCTATGGCCCTAAATGAATTAGTCCTGTAAATAGCAACCAAGTCAGAATATCATCAAATAAATTTGATCTAAAACATAACTGATACAACAGCTTGCAACCTTGGTGGTTCATATTCGAGAGCAAGCAATGGTATTTTTGAACAAGAAACTGAAACATTACCAACCTGCAAGATAAAAAGTCATTTACCATCATGTCATGTACACTAACTCATTTAGCATCATAGGTAACTTTACATGTTTTTTCATATAAAGGTTCAACCAACTGCTGATTGTCATTTAAGAATTTAAAGAGTGAAGACAACTTCATTAATTCGTACAAATGGGAAACAGTAATGCAAGGGGTGTTTCTTACCAAAGATACTATAGGGTGAAAAACTTTTCTTCACAAATTCACATTAAAACAACTTAGCATTTGCAGGAACATATATTTTGAGAAAATAACATCTACCTTGTCCAGGGATGACATGACAAAGTCAACAAGCTCAGGAACAAGTAGGATTTGAGCTCCTCTCTGTCCCTGAACAATAATTGAAGCCATGAAACAAGACAGAAAATCCATTATAGAAAATAAAAATTTATCCCACATCTAATGGATGATCATAGATTAGTTTGTAATATTTTACTATGACAAAAGAAAACAGTATATGTTAGATGGTTAAGGGTCCAGTGTATTTTGATAACTGTACTCAAACATACGATACAGAAAGTAAATACTGGCTTTATGTTAGAACTAATGCAGTTGATCCCATCAATTTTATTCTTTTCAGAAATGGCTTGGATATGCACATTACTTACGTTTCTTTCTTTCCTTAGTTTGCCTATTTTGTTTCTCTGAGAGAATATAATTTGATTTCAGATGATGAAACCATTTTAAACCTTAAATACTAAAGAAAGAAAGAAACCTAATATGAAACCATTTTAAAGCTTAAATAATTCAGAAAGAAAGAAACCTAAGTAAGTTGACAATATACCTGCAAGATTATATCCCCAAGCTTTTCCCTGACAATACCTGTACCAAGAACTGAACCAAGGAAATCTCCATGAGAACACGGTTGAAATTGAAAGTTTCCTGTGATACTGGAAAACAGTAAAAGAATATTTAAGGGACTATAATCAACACAAACACATATTGGGAATTTCAACTTGTGCAGTTGGATAGTACCTCAATGCGGCAACTATATCTGGTTCATCTGTCAGCACATCTGGGTGTCCAACAGACATACGGTGACGCTCCGCCTGAAGGCATCAGGATACAGGTTACTTGTATGGTCATGAAAAAAATTATCAATGCAACAATGCAAACAAAATCAGAATGCATTTAGAACCTGGGGGTACCCTCCCTGAGCAACTGCTTTGACATCAACCATTTTTTCTATAAAAAGAATTGCCTCCTTCAATACTGGAGGGGTAAGAAAATCTGTATGAAGAACTTGCCTTCTTGATGATGCCCTTCTGGCCTGCAAAACCAGTAACACAACAAAGAAGGAAGCAGAGGAAAATTATTTCCCAGACACATAGGCCTCAATTTCATTTAGATTTATCCTAAACTGTGTTTTCTTCTTAGAGCGAGGGAATTGAGAAAACGTTTACTAAATACCATTTCAAGGATATGCTTCACTTCTTCTGCAACATTTTTGTCTCCTACACCCTTAAGTAAAGTATGAACATCCTCTTTTGTAGCTTGTACAAATTGGCATATCCCTATAGCTATTGTACACAGTATCAGCGAGGTACTTAAATTTCCAAGGACATAAAATTGAACTCACATAGTTTAAGCTCTCAATCCATTGATGGCAACATGTACTTGACAAAAGAGGGAGTAGACTAAAAGTGATGCATCTCTGCTTATCCGCAAGTTTGGCAGAGCAATGATTTGATCCATTGACTGAATCTTAGAACCTTCGTCAAACAGTCATGGAGTGAATGGTTTTGCACTCAAGTGATAATTAACATGAATGCTACAGTGATAATTACAGTCTACCACTCTGTTTTCACTACTTCGCATTACTAGAAAATCCTAATCCTTATCTTTGTGCCATCAACATGCAATTAGCCTTAATTTTAACAAAAAATAACAGTAAACAGAACAAAAGGCTGGTTTTATTAAATTGGTTAAATCACAAGCTCCATACAAGCCTGTCCTTTCTCTTCAGTCAATGAGCCCAAACATGCTTCCCAGGAACCTTCCACAGTGCAAACAAGGAAATAGGAAGCTTATATGATAGACGTTCAGAAACAAACTCCCTAATCTCACAGACAACTTTCTACATAGGTTACTACAGTCATTGCAGCTGTTAGTGGCTTGTCAACATGAAAATGGAAACTTAAAGAAGAACATCTAAAACGCTAAGAAGAATCCTTTGAAGGAAACAGTAGCAGAACACCAAGCACCAAGCTCCAAAACAACTTTAAAAGTCCATTTCTAGTTCAAGTGTTCAACTAGTAATCAAATCCCAGCAAGTTGAGAAAGGTTCGTACGGCTTCGACCGGCTTACCGACCCGAAATTCAAGCATTCAACGAATCAGGTCAGGGAATAGAAAGCAGGACATGTCTAATTAAAAACTAGCGACCGAAGTGAAGGAAAAGTCCACATCGCACACACGACACATACCATAATAACAAACGGAGATTCAATAGAGTGTAGAGAGCAGTTCTTAACCTGAGCGTCTAAAAGGAGGAGCAAAGAGAAGAGAGCGACGGGGTCCAGAGATAGAGATGTTGGTGGGGATGGTAACAAGGTGATGAGGTTGAGGAAAAGCTCGAAATGCTCCTCTGAGAAGAAGCCTAGTAGTTGTGGAGCTTGGTGCTGCCATTGTTGACAATTTTGGGCCACAATTTACTGCTTTTCAAATACCAATTCACTTGTTATGGTGTCCCATTAAAATTTCTTTTCCCACATATATATACAAAAAGCCTTGTCCCAGGAAGGGAAACCCAAAGCCTGTGATTGCGACGACGGTTTTTTTTTTTTTAGGTTGCCGAGGTGTTTTAAGAAGATTCTATTACGAGAGGATATTTTTAAACCATCCACATTCGAATTAATCCTCATTTGAATTGAGTAGATCTTTTGTAAAAAGTAAAACTCTGAATTTAATTTTTTTTTAATGTAAATGGAAAAGTACAAACAGCAAGTTAGACTAATCTGGGGAAACTAACCCCAGCGATATCCTCTATGAGGAGCGATTGACATCCGGTAAGTGCAGAAGCAAAAATGGTAACCTCTAATTGAAAATTTACAGCAAAATTCGCAAGCCAGTCGGCACACCTGTTACCCTCTCTGTAAATGTGACGGGGTAAAATTATCCAGTTACGATTGAGTAGCTCATTAATGCCCAAAATGAGCGGTCTGAGAGACGTGACGCGGTTAGTGGAATCCGAGATGAGACTAGAGACCACTTGTGAATCTAGTTTTAAATCCACCTTCCGAAATCCGGAGTCCCAGGCAAGGTGGAGCCCTGAATAAATGCCCCAGAGTTCTGCGTCGACCGAGGAACACCGACCAATATTCTGGACAAAACCTCCTAACCAATCACCATTACTGTCACAGAGGAGGCCCCCTGCTGTAGCAAGCCCGGAAGAACTTTTGCGCCCCATCGGTGTTCAGTTTCACCCAGCCAGGAGCAGGTCGATGCCAGCCAATGAGGTATGCCTGTCGAGAGCGGGGACCCTGAGTGATCGTACTGTGCCAGTCCGAGACTTGGTGGATTTGGCGGACATACTCTAGAACAGGGATAGCAGGAGAGACCGGCCAGGAGAAGTGGGCCTCGAAGAGGGACCGGTTCCGCCAGCTCCAAAGAAACCAGCAGGCGATTCCAAATACAAGGGACCAATCGTGGCCACCGATTCGTCGATGCAAGTGAAGGTTGACCTGGAGCCAATCTGAAAGAGAAAGTTCAAAAAATTCAGGCAATATAACTCGGATAGGGAAGGAGAACCATAGCTGTTTTGCCCTGGGGCAGTCGCACATAACATGGAGGGAGGACTCTTCCTCCTGACAGTGGGGGCACTCAGCAGAGGAAGTCAGATGTCGACGAAGCCGCTGATGATTCGTTAACAAACGGTCATGAGCCAGAAGCCAGAGGAAGGATTTGATGCGTTGAGGGCCGGCCCAATGCCAAAGAGTCTTCCAGGAGGAAGGAGCCTCTGGGAGAGCCTGCTCCATAATCATCGTGTACGCTGAAGCTGTAGTGAAGTGTCCGGATTCCGATCTTCCCCAAGTCATCTTATCGGGGCCGAAGTGGGGCTTGGGCGGCAAAACACCTGCAATGGACATGCAAACAAAATGAGGAAGTAAAGATTGAAATTCATCCCAACGCCAATTACCTGACGCGTCTGTGTAGTGCTACACCCGCAAATCAAAGTCAGAGTGGGGGATAGGAGCGAGCGTGTGCGTAACCAACGGGCCCAAATCTGCAACCCATGGGTCTAGCCAGAATCGAGCCATCAATCCGTCGCCCACAACCCATTTGATGCCATGGAGGACATGGGGCCAAATAGTGGTGATACTCTTCCAGACCATGGAACTGCCTGCGGCCTGAAGGGAGGCGGGCAGGTTGTGGATATCAAAGGCATACTTGGCATAAAGGATTTGGACCCACAACTTGTCAGGCTGCGATAGTAGGGTCCATCCAAGTTTTGTGAGCATCGCATCGTTAGTTTCCCGAATTTTGCGAAGACCCAGCCCTCCCAGAGCTTTAGGCTGGCAGACGGTGTCCCAGGCCACAAGATGAACTTTTCTGGCGCCTGGAGAGGCGGCCCATAAAAAGTTGCGCATAAGCTGTTCCAAATCGTCACAAAAGCGGCGGGGAAGGCGCATAGTCTGCATGGTGTAGAGGGGGAGAGCGGATATGACAGCTTGAGTCAGAGTGGTACGGCCAGCAAGCGATAGAAAATTGGCAGTCCACCCCGAGAGACGTTTTTGAACCTTATCCAGAATGAACTGGTACGTACTCTTGGTAACTCGTGTATGAAGCAAAGGCACACCCAGATAGCGGCCTAGATCAGAAGTCTGCTGAAATCCCAACGCTCTACTCAACTGACGGGTTGTGGAATGTGGGACATTTTTGGAGTAGTAGCAACGAGTTTTAACTTGATTGATTTGTTGGCCAGACGTATGGCAAAACTAGTCCAGGACATCGCGGATGACCTGGGCTTGGTCAAGAGTCGCCTCGGAGAAAAGGATGATGTCGTTTGCAAAAAACAGATGAGTCAACTGAGGACCCCCCGACTTAAGTGAATAGGTTTCCATTTTCCTTGTGCCACCGAGTGGTGGATCAGGTGACCGAGTCGTTCCATACACAAGACGAAAATATACGACGATAGAGAATCGCCTTGGCGAAGCCCTCTAGAGGGAGTAAATTCCTCACTGAGTTCGCCGCCCCAGTTAACTTGCATGGTAGTGGTAGTAACGCACTTCATGATAAGAGAGACAAGAGAGGGAGGAAGGCCGGCGTCCATGAGAGTATCAAGAATGAAGTCCCAAGAGAGACGGTCATAGGCCTTGTCAAGGTCAATTTTTAGGGCCATAAAGCCTCGTTGCCCAGTTTTCCGTCTCATGGTATGGATAACCTCCTGGACAATGATGATGTTGTCCACTATCATGCGCCCTGGTACAAAACTACATTGAGTAGGGGCGACCAGAGCATCAAGAAAAGGTTTCAGACGATTAACAATGATCTTAGACAAACCTTTATAAAGCACGGAGCATAACGCAATCGGTCTGAACTGCATAAGCAGAGTAGGTGGGGGAATCTTAGGGATGAGAACCAGAACTGTGCGGTTCAGGGCAGATTCCCAAACTTCGTGGCAAATTTTTTTTTGCAGAAAACTGATCAGTGAAGGCCCTAGTGTGTCCCATTGGGATTGGAAGAAAAGCGTAGTGAAACCATCAAAGCCTGGAGCCTTGTTAGGAGCCATGGAGAAAAAAGCAGCTTTAACTTCTTCAGGCAAGAGAGGGCGGTCGAGATCAACCCTCGCGCTGTGCGAAAGCGGGGGAAAGCGCCCCCGGATCGGAAGCGGGGTCGAGGTAGTAGGATGTACCGTGTACAGCTGTGCAAAGAAAGTTTTAGCGAGATGGCAAATAGTAATAGGGCCGGTATGAGTCGTGCCAGAATCATCCGTAATGGATGCTATGTGGAGTTTACGACGTTTGGCAGTCGCGACGGCGTGGAAGTATTTGGTATTACGGTCACCGTATCGGATCCACTGACATCTAGATTTTTGGTGCCAG
>JAOSBK010000115.1:8912-19177 GCA_027568895.1 Erythroxylum shatona | reverse complement strand
TTATTAAATAAATAAAATTTATAAATAATATTGAATAGTTATTAAACAAATAAGATTAAAAAATTGTATTTTAAAAATAATTATTAAATTAATATGATTTGCGAAAAATAAAAGAATAATACAAATAAAAATATTCTGCGACATTTTTAAAAATGTCGTGGAAGACATTCCGCGACGTTTTCATAAAAATGTCGTGAATTTCTTCACATTCTGCGACGTTTTAAAAACATCACAGAATGTTAAAATAAAATATCGCAGAAACCTTTTGCCTATATCACATTTCGTGACATTTTTTAAAACATTACAGAATACATTCCGCGATATTTTGGGACATTTTGTGATATTTTAAAAACGTCGCAGAATGCCTTGTTTTCTTATAGTGTAAATACAAATTTGTATAAAATATGACTCCTCCTAAATCTCAAGAAAGAGATGTCAACAGAACTCTAAAATGGGATGAGAACTTTATAGTGGGACCAATAGTTCATGAGACTCTTATTAACTGTATAATATATGGGAGGAAACCTTAAGTAAAGGCATCTAGTCAAGCAACTAAGAAGAGGTAGAAAGAACCATTCAGTACTGCTAGTAAGCACATTATAGAATGTATACTTCGTGGCAACCTCCATAAGCTTTTGTTGTATGTATCAAACATGCTCTAAAAAATCGTTTTAAGGAATGCATTGGACCCAAATGTTTCTAATGTCAATAACTAAAAAGAACTGATACAAAGTGTCCTTTTAGCATATTTATAAAATGGATTATTATGTTGATGTTTCACAAAGTGGACGATTGCTTAATTAACTCGATACCAGGAGCAAGTAGCTTTGTATATAAAAAATTGTTAGTTTTAAAGTAACAAATTTTAACCACTTTCATTATTCAAAATTTCCTAATGACTAACATTGATTTTGGAAATTTCATTCTTTTTTCTTACATGATTATATGAGTTTTCGGATATGCTTCATATTTTCAATTGCATCATAGTAATTGCACTGCCTTAGAGACATTTTTAAGAAATATGGATACTGCCCTATGTTAATGCATCAAGCAACTTAGTACTCTTAATATTTTAATTTCCAGAAGTTTTCAAATTTCACATTTATGAAGTCTGGTATAAGCTAAATATTGTTACAATAATGATCTTAATATGTTAGCAATGAGGAAGGTTTAATCCTAGATGTCAAAAATTATCCTTACCTGCTTAATAGACTTTTAGATATTAGTTAATGCTATAATGTCATATATTAGATTCTCAAATGTGTAAAAGGTAAGATTAAGGTCATTTATTATTATTGACGTATACTTAGTTTTGAAAATTGGTACTTTGCAACATAGGATGATAATTGGAGCTTTGTAGTAAGAAATCTTATTGGCATTTAAAGTTCTTCCTTTTAACTGGATACATTTACTTTCCAGTATGGGGTATACTGTCAAGTTCCTGCAGTGAAAGGAAATTATCTAATGTGATTTGAAACCATCAAATGACATCTTGAAGGAGAATGGACATGCAAATGTACCCATGTCTTGACACTCCTCCTTTGTTCAATGATTTTTTTGAACGATATTTATTCATGCTTCTGCATTACAGTTATATGATTTGACATTGGGAAAGAGTTTGAGTAACATATCTAAAATCCCTTCTTCCACGGTAGGCTTTTAATTATTCGTTGCATCATTAGAATTTGTCCCTTGATTTTCTAGGAATTTGTTCTCTACTATATATACTCTCATAGTTTCCTTAAACAGAGCATTGAACACCAAATTATATGGCTCCTGAGCTATTTCAAGATGGGTGTGTATGTTCATATGCTTTATATTTTTTAGTTACTCTATGAGTGATAAACTAGTAAGCTCCCTCTAGTGGAGAAAGAGTTATTAGTAAAATTCGTCCTGTCATATTCAACTTATTGCTCCCTACAACCCAAATTGTCCTTTTATGAACCCGAACCTCCTTAACTCTCTGTTGGTGAAAGATCCAACAGAAAGAATTCAGTGGCCTGTGCTTTATGAGCGTGTTTTAGGAGTACCTAATTGAACTTTTTATTAAGGCTTATCTCAAATAGCATTATAGAGACAAATTTGTATAGAATATGACTCCTCCCAAATCTCAAGAAATGGATGTCAGTGACTCTAAAATGGGACGAGAACTCTTTAGTAAGACTAAGATTTCATGAAATTCATATTAAAAGTACAATGTATAGGAGGAAACTTCAACTAAAGGCATATGGTCATGCAATTGAGAAGAGGCTTATGTTTAAAATTTTATTACAAATTTTCTAAATCATAAACTAATGAAGCAACACGTGAAAAAATATCACTACAAGAAATTTCTAGTTTACCAATAGAAAAAAACCGACAGTAAAGGCATGTATTCTGTCAGTAATATAAATTTCTGACGAAATAAAATGACAGACAACGACATCGTTAATATATCTGTAGGTAAATTTAAAGACATTTTTTATATGTCCTTCCTTTGGTTAAGTATACCGATGGATAGACATAACCATCAGTAAATTTTACTGACAGAAGGTTTTTTTCGATCGGTACATTTGCCGATGGAAAAAGAAGAATGATTGATAAACTGTAGTTCAGATAATCACAAAAGTTTCAATATTACTGACAGAAGAAGAAGAACAATCGGTAAATATCATACAATTTACTGACTATTTAAAGTGTTCTGTCGGTAAATATAGTGCTTTTTGTGACAGTCTTTTATATTCTGTCAGTAAATAAAAGTAACATTTTTTTTTAAAAATCTTGGCATTAAATTATATTTCATGATCTTATGATAAATGCATAATTTCAATAGTTATGAATTATCTGTGTATAGTAATTTTATTTGTTTGTATATTTAATTTGTTTAAAGAAAAATTTGATTGACGATATAAAGTTAAAAATATCTTAATTGATAATAAAAACATTACAGTGTATATAATAAGTCTTTGTAATTCAAAGCAAATGACTACAACAATCCTAATATCCTTGTGACTGCCAGTCCTTTGAGATGCTACCCTTCGCCTTCAACTCTTCCACCTTATGTCTGAGTTGAGCTATGACGTCCATCAATTTGTCCATTGTGGTCTGAAGCCGATTGACTTGATTAGTTTGCGACTGTCTACTAGATGTTGATGAAATGGACGTAGAGGATTGTGAATAACATGTGTTCGCAAATGAACCTAGCTCGAAGATCCTTCCATGACGATCCCTACCACCCACAGCATCAAGATACGTCTGACTCTCATCAGCTGGTTGTTCTTACTGAGACTGTTGCTAAATGGTTTCTTATATTTGGTCATATTAGGAAGCAATGTTTATATTAATAAGTGATAATTATTAAGAAATAATAAAAAAGCATTAATTTCATATACATTTAGTTCTCTATATCGGCTGTTGACGAATGTCACACCGTCATGCTTCTTTTTGTGAGTGTGCAAAAACACCTGAGTAGGTGTAGGTCTCATACCCATAGACTTTTCCTGTATATTTAACCTAAAATGTTAGATGTGAACTAGATTTTATAAAAATTTCGGTAGAGTTTCCTATATTTTTATGATATTTCCTCCTATTGAGCAAATAAAATAACTCAACACAGCATATATAGTACCAGACATTTATACCATTATTATTATCCATAATACACATTCATTTGAATATTCACTAATTAATTTAAATTGAAATACAGCAAAGTAAAACATTTACAATATAAATGTAAAATTTAGATACTTACAAGTCTCTTTACATGCTCGTAGTGGGTAATTGATCCTCCCGTATATACGAGAAGACTCTCTCCCCTCAGGCCTCCCTGTCTGTTGGTGGAGTTACATCCTGAGATGGACATTGCCTTAGGTGATGTTTAATACTCCTACCAACGACTCCATATTTTCTTTGAAAAATAAGGTGATCGTACACCAGTCTTGTGTATCGCATCAATAAAGTCGCGATAACGTGTATGAGCTTGCCTCTTCTATACTTTATGTATGATCGCATCGAAACTAGAATCCCAAAAAAAATTCTTTCTGAAATAAAAAGAAAAAATTGAACTACTATAATGTAATAATATTTATCTAATTAATGTATACAAATCAATATAAAAAGAAAAAATTTATTGTACCTCTTAGGATTAATCCTCTCCTTTGTGGCTTGAGAGATATTCTTCTACACATAACTCTTAGGATTAATCCTCTCCTTAAATTTAGATGTCATATTTCTGAAACACGGTCTAGACAGAATCAACCTAATATAAGAAGTAATTTTATACCATGAAAAAACCATAAACCTACAACTTAATTAAAAACATATAGTGTTTAACGTGATTTTTCTTACAAACTATTGACAATTGTTATGCACTTTCTTCCATTAGGTCCTTTAGCTCCAGAATGGCAATCGTATCCTCCATCTAATAAAGGGGTAGTGGATGATTTATGAGTTAGGGATGGTATAGCATGACAGGCAGCAAGTGATGCTTCATCTATAACTGTAGGCCCCAGAAGGAGAGGAGGTGATTTAGTGCCAGTTGCAGACTGTAACGGTTCACCATCATAAAAAGTACCCCTGAACATGTGTCTAAACCTGGGCTACATTACCTCACGTTGTCTCTTTGGTCCCATATTTCTACCTAAAATTCATTGCTTATTGAATTTTCTAGAAATATAAGAATTTGAATTCAATATTTTACACAATATATGGAAAAGGAAATAAGGTGATTTGTTGAATATCATATTCAAGTACAAACTTGGAAATAGAAGGTTAACAATTATTAAAGTCATAGAACAAGAACAATACCATCCCACACTCAATATGATGCAAGTTGACCCTTAACTAATAGGGAGGTTGTTAGACAAATTCTTATAGATATAACAATAAATTAACTTTAAAGCTAAATCTAGTGTATTGCATTGATAAATCACAATGACATAATTATTTTCTTGAATTCCAAGTGACATGAGAATCGGTAAAGGTAAATGAGTCCTCGATGTCTGGATTCTTGAGAAGGGTCCTGGTATGTTCAAACGAACACCTTGCAACAACGTTTTCACTATAACTAAACTTGTAGAGGATACAATGAATGAATCACCAGATTTAGTATGGAAGACTAACTCTCCAGATGAACAACCAGTACGAAGCGGTTTACCTAAAACACAATTAGTATAGAACTTAGATAATGTCAGATTAGAAAACCGTTAAACGAACCAAAATTGGATATTAATGCATCGTGAATGTCCAAACGAGGTTTATGGAATTGACGAATTTTCTAAAAGAACTAATCTCCCTAATCCTTTATAGACCGTTGTGACATTGCTACTACCTCTTACGTAGATATGTCATCTTCGAGATTTAAGGAAGCTTAAAACAACATATAGTATAGGCCATCAAATGTGAATATATATAATAGCTTCATAAAAGAAAATGAGATGTACATAATAAGAAAAGTGACATTGTCCAGATGATACTAAACATCTTGAAGTAGAAGATGGGTCATGGAAAGCAAACTATCATTAGTGTATGAAGTGGAGATTTTTCCTGCATTTTTATTCCTTTGGTTAGGACAATTTTGCTATATTCCTCCTAACGGAGTGAATTACGACCATCCAGAACTAGTCGCCATGTTAACATTCCTTGATTAAGATTTTGAATTAAATACTTTACATAATTATTGAAAAGGAAATAATTGATTTGTTGAATAAAATACTCAATTACAAATTCAAATTAATCGTTATCATAACTTAATTATAAATTATAATCATCTTCTTTTTCAGAAGAATAAGGATCACACTTTGGCTCCTCTTTAGATTTCTAACCCTTAGCATCCTCTCCAGATGAAATTTTAACATATTCGATAGATGGATCATTCAAAGGTTCATTATTGTCATATGTGACAGATGCATTTATAAGATAAACATCTTCTTAAAATGCTTCACTTTCAATTCTCTGCTCTCTTTTTCCATGTAATTAAAAAACACCTCTAGGTTTAACTTTGCAAACCGCTAACCAATTTGACTTATCTCGTCTTAAGCTTAGAAAAGGGATATCATACCTGTTTCGCTTGCATTGCCAACACGAAAGGTTCAAATTGTCTCAATCTTCTTCAATTGTTGATTTCAACTAGATTATATCAGCTATGCACTTTTGTTCCAATATTTGGAGTCAGGTCATACCAGTTAAATATCACACATCGCTTCATTGGCAATGCAGGGTACTCAAACTTCAAGTATCTCAATAATTTTACCATAGTAATCATCAATTCTCCCTGTATGCAAACTCCACTATTTATTGTTGTCATGCTATGATCATGAAACTCTGTATGATGTATAAAAGAAATTATCATATTAAAGAGTATAATGTCATTTCAACACTTAAATCTTATAATTCAATTATAAGAATATTTGTAAGTGAAAATTTACATATCTCTCGAACCATCGAGGAAAGTGTCTTCCAACTTCTTTATTTATATCATCCTGTGTGTTGTCCAAAGTTATCTCATGTAGCAACGCCTCATATAATCTTAATATATTATTATGTATTTCAGTTATGAACAATACAAAATTTGAAAACGAAATAATCATGTTCAACTTATTGTATAAAAGGTTGAACCTCTTAACAGTTTAATAAAATGTAAGCATGCATAGCCTCAATTTCTTCCTTTGTAAACATTCTTCGTGTTGCATGTCTACATGTTCGTCCAAGATATGTGAAAGTGGATAAGTTACCATTAGCATCACTCGTTCCTCCACCATCGTCATTACGAGGAACTTTTCTTTCTCTTGTGTGAACGTGCAGCTCAAAATAATATGAACAAAATGTACCAGCTTCCTTCACTAAATAAGCATTACATATCGAACGTTTAACTCTAGCCTTGTTTTTGACGTTTTTCTTCAAGTGATGCAAATACCTATATTAGAGAATATGGTTATTACAATTTACTAGTTAAAACATGCTATTGCTTCAAGTATAATAATTTGAATTTGAATTACCTCTTAAACGGATACATCCATTGATATTGAACTAGGTTGGCTAGCTTTGCCTCATGTGCTAAATGCACAGGTAGATGCTCCATATTGTCAAAGAAACTTGGAGGAAAATCCCTTCTAACTTGCACAAAATTACTGGAATTTCCCTTTCTAGTTTTTCCACTTTAACCAACTTGATTTCAGATGATGTTAAACTTTTGAAAAACAAACTTAATTCCGTTATTACTTTCCAAAACTTATTCGATAGCAACTCCCGAAATGCAATTGGAATTAGCCTTTGCATAAATATATGACAATCATGACTTTTTATCCCAAATAATCTGTATTTCTACATGTCCACACACCTTGCCAAGGTTGAAACATTACCATCGGGAAACTTTAGACTTTTCAACCATTCACACAATATTTCCTTTTGGTATTTGTCCAAAGTGTAACATGCTTTCGGATATTTATCGGTGCAAACATCTTTATGTAACTCATTCCTTCTACAAAAAAGTTGCAAATTAGCTCGTAATTTTGTATTGTCTTTTATCCTCCCTTCAATGTTCATTATGGTATATTGCAAATTATCAAAAATATTTTTTTAATATGCATCACATCTAGATTATGACGTATCAAATTAGTTTTTTAATATGCCAAATCCCAAAAGATGCTTCGTTTTCTCTACCAAAGTTTTTACTAATGCTTGTATTTACTTCATCAGCTTTAAATTCTGTAAATTTCAGCAAGCCTAATTCTTCAACCTCCTGCAAAATCTCTTCACCAGCTTTGTAAGGAGGAGGAGGTGCTCTTACCAACCTATTCTCAATGAAATTTTGTTTATTGCGTCTAAATGGATGATCTGGAGGAAGAAATTTTTTGTGATTATCAAACCAACATATTTTCCCATTGTTTGGAGGATAAAACGCATTAGAATCATTGTCACAATAAGGATAAGCCAATTTTCCAATTATGCTCCATCCAAACGACATGGAATATGCCAAAAAATCATTAATGGTCCATATCAAAGTCTCTCTTAACACACTGTTTCAGAGACACATTATATGTCTGAACACCATATTCCTAAAGATGTTACAATTTAGATATCAATGTTTGTAAGAATACATCAATTTTATGCTTCAGATTTGTAGGCCCTGGCACAATCACTGTCAAGAACATATGCGTCTTTCATACACATATATGGAGGCAACTTATAAGGATAGTTATGATTGACCATGATGAATATTGCTGGCCGAATTGACTAAAAGGTTGGAATCCATCCGTCGACAATCCTAACCTAACATTTCGACTTTCAACTGCAAACTCAAGATATGTGTCATTGAAATGTTTCCATATCAGTGCATTTGATGGATGACTCATTATTTCATCTTCCTGCTCATGTTCATCATGCGATCTCATGTGAGATAGTAACATCAGAAACATATAGTTTTTGAAGTCTCAGAGTTAGCAAGAAATAATACATCCGCTTCTAGGATACTAATTTCTGTTTCATATAATGCTTTCTAGGCTTGAACCTAGATTGATCACAAAATTTTCACTCTTATAATTCCATATCATCTAACTAATACAACATACATCCCAATTTGCAATAATCAATCTTTTCAACAGGCAAACCAAGACCCCTAATAAGTTTCTTTATATTGTAAAAACTATCAACCATTGTATGATCAGGAGACAATGGTTCATTATACCATTCAAAAATTTTATCAAAACTACAGTTCAGAATACGCTTTTTAGACTTTATGTTCAATATTTGAGCAATTGAAGACAATTGGGTGATTGTCTTACAATTTGGCCATAATTCTTGGTCAGCTGACTGTAGTAAGTCAAAAAATTGTTTTGCATGTAGGTTAGGTTCTTCTTCAAGATTTTCTCTATTTTCCTTAAAGGTATAACTTGCTGCATCACAAACCATTTGCATGTATAGATTTTCAATTCCATCCACATAATTTGTTTTAAATCCAATCCCTCCTTCAAACTCACTTAAGTTGATAGACGATTATGCTTGATTACCCCTTGAGGTGATATAAATCAAAGGTTCCCTATATCATGTCCACTCAAAATAATTGAGGACATACCCTTTTCTCAACAAATGCCCATTAACTTCATCAATAGGAAGGAAACATTTATGTTTGTACTTTTACATGGACATCTGCTCTTTGGCCCATCCATATATGCAAGTTGAGAACATGCATAATGAATAAAAGCTTTAACTTCCATAACAAATTCAAGATTAATGAAACTATCAGGTGTGAATCATCTATACATCTAAGATCTATCAACATCACTCATTTATGGAAAATTGTTAATTTGAAACAGTGAATCCATAGTTAGCATCATTCATGTTCGCCAAGGATTACAAAACATTTAAGATAAGACTTATGAATTAAGAGAACAAGTTCTCATTCTGATTCCTAGGCTCCTGGTATTTTCCATTGATAAGCCTCACGAAAGCTCCATCACGGGGGTTAAGGTTTATGGGTTGAGATCTAAAATGTTTTCAAACTGAAGATGGAACATATATGTTTGTAACCATATATGTTAAAAGAGAATTAATGTTAAAAGTTTGATATTTAACCTATATTAAATATATCCTAGTGCCAAATATAATAAGTATTCATAAAAATATGAATACTTATTTTAATAAATTAGTTTAACATATATAATTTTAGAAAAAAGCCATGTAAAAGTTTGCAAATGAAAAGTAAACAGAACATAATCATTTCAGAGAGCATCAATGAAATAACAAATTGACATAATTAAGATAATTGGAACAATAATGTAAGTCAAACTCATCCTATATTAATTCATTGATAGTTTGTGCAAACCAAATTAAATCAGCCTTGTAATACGTTTATATGGGAAGTTCAAACCACAAACAAATACCCAATTAAACCAAGTTTAAATAAAAAACAAATTAACTTACCTTAACCAACACGCAGTAGGATCTTCCTGAAGTACGTGAAAGAAGATGATGATGGAGCTACAATGCAAAATATAAAAACTAATACAAATTCAATTAAAATGTGTGCAAATTCATTGTTGACATTGTCAAAAATATAAGGAAATGAATGTCATTTGAATACCTACTAAAGCTTCTCTTCAATCTCATTCGAAATAGAAATACTACCAATAAATGAGTTCCTACAACGAAAAGAAAAATTGTTAACAGTTTATAAAGCGGGATATATTAAAGCTGTTAGACCCCAAACGTTTTTTAGAAGTTAGAACTGAAAATAAGAAATTTTGGTGATTAGTCATGAGTAAAGAACAAATGGTGAAAATTCTTGAACC
>JAOSBK010000112.1:15402-26600 GCA_027568895.1 Erythroxylum shatona | reverse complement strand
GCTGTGGGATTTGAACCCACGCCCTTTCGGACCAGAGCCTAAATCTGGCGCCTTAGACCACTCGGCCAAACTGTCAGTCAATGACAAGGTAATCAATAACTACATAAGATAGACAAATACAACAAAACACGTGCGATACAAATATGACATATAGTTAAATGTGATATTGAAATTAATTAAATTAAATTAAAATTAATTCAGTTATATTAAAATTAATAATTTAAGATAATAATAATATTTAATTAATTTAGTTTAAATTTTAGATACCAATAAAAAATTTAATTGATTAATAAATAATATTTATATCGCATGTATTTCGTCGCTATTTCCAACTCAATTTTAAGACAATGAACTCTTTTATAAAACTAAATTTTAAGAAAGAATCTTTTCAAAATTTCTATAAATTTTAAAAAACATAAATTTTTTTTGAAATTTATAGAAAAATTATATCTTTTATTCTAAAAATTTTAGAAGCTGTTTGATTTTTGTTTCTTATTTTTCTTTCTAATAAAAACAAAAGCAAATTTAGTTAATAATTACATATTATATAAAACTTAAAGATAAATTACTTTTATAAATAAATAAATAATAAATCATATCATTAAAAAAACATATAACAAAAATTACCTTTTTAATTTTCATAATTTATTAAAACCGGATGAAACAAAATCTAAAACAAAAACAATAAACTTAAATAAACATATTTTATTAAACTTGAAAATAACAAACTTAAATAGAAACAAACAAGTTTTTGGTAAAATAAATTAAATTTTGTAATATATATATATATTCATCATCTACATCGTCATCATAACAATAATCATAATCTTATTGCATACAATGGTCAGATATTATTGGAAAGAATAATTCTGTGGGAATATTCACAGATAACAAAATTTGATTACAATCATTGAGTTGAAAGAATGTATAGCGTGGCATATCCTCCGACTACATGCCGACTTTTAACCTTATCTATGGGC
The DNA here is from genome assembly GCA_027568895.1 of Erythroxylum shatona. Taxonomy (NCBI): domain Eukaryota; kingdom Viridiplantae; phylum Streptophyta; class Magnoliopsida; order Malpighiales; family Erythroxylaceae; genus Erythroxylum; species Erythroxylum shatona. The sequence continues at coordinate 25,620 of JAOSBK010000112.1, read as the reverse complement.
AGCCACACGTAGATCGCCACAGTTGGCCAGTCAAAACTGTGTTCTTAATATCTCCAACCTCTGCCCAGGTTTTCTGAGAGACCCACCACTCATTTAGTCCTCTATAAAATAAAGAAGCTTTTCTCGATCTCATTCAGTCTAAACCAAAGCTAAAAATCCAATCTTTTTCTGGAGTTATTTTGAGTTAAGTATGCGTGCAGTCGTAGACATGTGTGCGAAGGAGCTTGCAAAGTTGAGAGAAAAGGTTAGAACAAGAAAACCATTTTTGTTTAAAGGCAAGGAAGAAGGTAAGAGAGGAAAAGAAGTTGCTGCTCAACAGAGTAAAGTGGTTCCCAGGGAGAATACTATGTCTGAGTCCACAGTTTTCATGCTCATGGATCGCTTTGCTCCTTGGTGAAGAAGCATAGGTTGTGAAAATTGATATATAATAATCCTTGTTGCTGTTTCTGGTTTGACAGACATTTGTATATCAAACTTCTGTTTCCTTTAATGGGAACTTGAATCTAATCAGATTTAGCTAGTACAGTTCTCATCTGGTTTGTACTTTTTCTTAGTCTGCCGAATGGTTATTATATCCCTTTGGATGTAGATGCTTTTTCTCTTAAAGTCTGCCAAATTATTGTTCATTTCCTTGTCATTCGTCGAACAATGCTCTGTTGAGAAGGAATATGTGTTAACTGACAGGCCAAAGGTACAATACACCATTGGCTTTCAATTTTCAGAATCTGGATATGTCAAAAGAGGAAGAAGAAAATAAACTGATAAAGAAGAAACTATACTGATAAGGGTATGTTTCTCTTGTTCTATTTGTCATAAAGGTTGTGTTAAATCGTGACTCTTCCAACTATTATGAACTTAAGATTCGATAAAACTGGGCAAATGACACCAAGTTTTAAGAGGAAAGCATTCGAGTTAGGCCCCAAGAGCATCATCTTTGAGACTATAAAGGTGTAGAGTAGAGAGCAGATGAATATCAATGAAAGCGGATGAATTCTCATTAATCATTAATGTCAATCTGTGTCCTGTATTGTTCTTCTATACATGAGTTACTGTCCTTTTAGGCCTTTGCCGTATAACTAGAGGTGACAGCTGATTACGACGATGAACTTGCATCAATGCTAGTGGAAGACAACTCATTGACAGAGAAGTTGATCTCCTCTTGACTCCATTTCAGAATATCCCTAGCATATCTAAGAGCTTCATCAACATTATCAGGTTCCAACCCGGTAACCAATGACACATTCAACTTCTTATCGGTGAGAGAACGGAACAATCTCTTGAACTTCACTGCAATGTATTCGAAAGCACGGTGAGCCAAAGAAGGGTTAGTAACTCTGCTGCTGCTGCTGCTGCATTGTGAACTGTGACCAATCACAGGATTGAATTCCTGAAACCATTCGCATCGAGTGAGTGGTTCGTGCTCAATCATTTCCTCGAGTAGGTCAAATTTGTTTAGTAGCAGAAGGAACTTCTTGGCTTCAAAGGTGGGATGTGTGGCAATTGTTTCAAATAGTTTCTTGCTTTGCATCATCTTGTTTGTTAGAACTCCATTGGAGTCTTGAAAAAACTCACTGTAGTCAGTTAAAGAAACACAGAATAAGATCATATCAACATCTTCAAACATTCCCAACCATTTGCAGTTTCCTCCCAGAGCACTTGGATGCATCCTTATCAGTTGGTACCTGTGATGGTATACAAGCAACCTGTCAATAGACATGAACTAAAAGAAAAGGTAAGAATTTTTATAAATCACTTCTTCTTCTAATCCTGACATTGCATGCCTAAAGTTCCTACAGAGAAAATATTTTGTCAAGGAACACGTTACTGTTAGAACATAACGCAAGAAAGCCTTGTACCATGTCCAATATTTGTTACAATAAGTTTGAAAAGAAAAAGCAGCTTCAACCATATAATAGAACTTTCCGTTTCTAAACTAGATGGACAAAGTTAGCATTCACAATTGAAACTATATATTCAAAGTTCATCATACAGCGTTCCATGTAATCAAGAATAGCCGCATTGAACAGAAATGGGTATACTACAAACAAGGGCAGAAAACACCAGCGATTTGTTTGCTAACCCACTTAGCATTCAGGAAATTAGGTGGGAGGGTTAGAAGACAGTAACAACCTGACCGAGGAATCATGTTGATAATCAGGGTCCTCGTAGTTGTCTTTATCCGACTTGGGATATGTAAATTCCATGCAAGAAAGCCCTTTGGATGAAGTTATTCCATCACCATACAAGATATCCATTTCTGATGGCTCATAATCTTCTCTAGCAATCTCAACAGCCTGAATTTGAATATAAACATCAGCTACTGATGCAATGATGTTTTCAATAAGCATTACAATTAATAGAATTTGATAGAATACATGTGAAAAGATGTTTCCTTTTGCATTTGTTCATGCAATGAACATAACTGATTCATACAGAACTGCATCCACTTCATGCATCCCAAATTGAATGAAGCAGGACATAGATCATGTAGGATTAACAAATGGCGAGAAGAACCATAAAACCACATGCAATGTGAAAACCACAATTATAAATTGAAAAGCTAATGATTTTAGTCCAAAGTATAACAGAATAATAATGAAGAATCAATATAAAGGAAAATATAAGCAGATCAAGGTTTTAAGTTCTTTTAAATTTTATTTTGTTTCATTTAATGCCTATTTCATGTTCTAGTGTTACAAAAATCCTCTAAAAAGTTTATAGGAAGGAATAGATATATATAGATGTAGTTTGATCTTACTCGCTCTAGAAAATAAGTAGCAAATCTAGGCAGCAATTCTAATTCACTTCTCCTGTTGTATGTGGCCTGGATGGCAGAATCTTTCCACAATTTCTCTACAAACGGTGCATTTTCACGAGTAGCAGCAGGGAATACGGTTTCCACATTCCCAGAGTACATGACCTTAAGAAGCCAATCCGAAAAGGCTTTCAGTCTTGGGCTGATTGAATAGACTGTTTGACCTGTTTCCTCCACTGCCAAAAGTTATTTCATGTCATTTATTCAGGAAACAAATGACAAATAAATGACATATGCCAAGAATTTCATCTCAATCTTGCTACACGGCTATGTAATATTGTTACTATGAATGTATGGTCACACATGAATACTCACAGACATGCCACAATTAAGCTCAAAAAGATGAAGCATGCCAAAATGATGAGAAATGATTAAGGGGCACAAAGCAAAACTGATTCATGAACATACAATCTAGAGTTTCTATGACGTTAAATTAGTGCAAATAGTGAAGACATTTGGTAATCGTTAGATACAAGGATTTGATTATCATTGCCTTAATGGTGCTTGTCACAATAATTCAGTAGATTTATGCAGGAAGTTCCTGAGATGAACTGACTGGAGTTCAGAAATGAGTTTTACCTGAAGTGACACATTGACTATCACAACGTATTCTTTTTCCTTTCAAACTTTCTTGTTCAAAACGTTCACGCCCTTCAAGCAGTATACCGAGATAGATATATAGATTGGTCTGGATCATAAACTTCATATTCTGACACTCCTCTTCAGAAAAAGGAATGTTGTAGACAATTTTTGCCTAAAATAAGCATATGATTAATTTAGCACATCATCAAGAAAGACTAAAAACTGTGACTAATCAGTATGCCTAATCAAAAGCCATGTACGAGAAAAGAGAATCGGGAATAAGAATTGCATATATGCTTAATCAAAGGATGCAACCACAACTAGGTCTCTCTAAGTTACTGATGACCAGAATTGTTATGAAGCACCCTACCGATACTGGTGCCTAGGAGTCTTAAATTTACTACAGGAACCCAATACAATCAAGGAAATCATTATAACTTTACTGCATTTGTTAAATTGTCATCAGTGCAGCTGTAACTTATTGAATCGTAACCAAATAGAATATACATATAACATATAAAACAAGACGGATAGAACCAACATAATAGCATGACAGAAATTGAAATCCCTGAGAAGCTAGTCACACAAGTCAGAGTTAACCGTATAGCGCAAGGAAAGGATGAAGTTATTTTCCACTGCCTCTCACCTGTTTAAATACAGTGCTTGTTCCAGAGTTTTGGTTACCAACTAGAAGGAGTTTGTGGAGTGTTTTCTGTTCAAAGTTATTTGCCAGGACACCATTTTCTTCACCTCCATTTCTGACGGGAGTTGGTAAAGACAAGAGGCAACAGATCAACTTGACTTTTTTAGGCTGTCAAGAAATAAACTTCACTATTATTCTTTGTTTGATAATTAAGATGTCAAAGCTAAATAGAATGTCAATTCCCAATGAAGTTGGATTTGATCAAGAGACACAAAATGCATCTTCAAACATACCTTTTTCCATATATTTCCTAGAATATTATTCATACCCTCTTCCTGATAGGACCCATCATCAGTAACCCAAAGACTTGTTGCTCCTTCACATTTCACTCCAGCAAACTGTAAATGTTTAACAGAATGGTGTCAGTCTTAAAGGCCTTAAATATTACATCTCAGAAATAGCAAGATCCTGTGAAGCAACTACCTGAAGGATCATCATTTCTAGTTTAGTTATTTCACGACCGTTTATCAGTATATTTGTGTCCCCATTGCTAGCATCTCGTTGGATTTGACCCCCAACATCCAGTTGGGAACTAATTATCTGGCAGGGTTTTTTTCCTTCCTAACAGATCATAACAAAGTAACAGATACAAAATTTTAAGTTTGTAGAGTTCATTGAAAAAGAATGTTAACAAAGAAGGAAATTCAAGCAAGATTTAGCATTCACCTTTCCCCAGTAGCCAGATTGTTTATCATACCAATAATACCCTGGTTCAAGCTTCTTTGGAGGGTTTCTGCAGTTTTGCAATTGGTATAGCTCCTCCTCTGAAAGCTGCTCACGGTTCACATAAATAAGTTCTGACGGTAACTGATTTACTTTGCAACATTTCTCTACCTTCATTATTTGTTTAACTTCCCCCTCTACCAATAGTTGCTTCAGGATCCGGGAACTTTTCCCCAAAGTCTTTCTCTTAGCCTCATCAATTCTTTGACCAATGCAAGTTATACACTTCCTTCCTTCTGGCATTGACCCCATTGCTCTCATCACACAATTGCCACAATACTTTGCCCCACAGACAATACATATTTCCTTTTCCATAAGCCGATTTCCCTTTAAACATCGATAGCATGTTCCTTTCTTTCCTGGCCTTACAGCCATTCTCCTAGCAGGGATACTACTTTCAGCTTCAGATAGTTCAGATTCTAGCTGAACTACATCATTTGATTCAGGATCACAGAAAGTTACAGCTGATGGCCTTCTCACATGGCAAGCAGCTTCAGCAACACGATCCTCCTCCTTGCAAGAAAAAATATCTGAAGAAATGGAATGAGAACTTAAATCAGATTCTCTTGAGTCGCAGTTGATGTGGTTCAAATAATCTTGAAAATCTTCCCTGCCGCCATCTTCCCCAATTTGACCTGAAGATTGTGATCTCTTGGAGCTTTTTGATAAAGATCTTGAACTTTCTACTCCATCAGACAATAGGGATCTGCAGTTAACACGATTCACACATCGACCAGAATCTCCAATTTTTGGCACGGACATGTTGCTATCTTCACACTCTGATGCACTCAAGCAGTGGAGCTCATCCAGCAGTTTGCCTGACATATCATTACCATTTGAGGGCCTTCTCGTTCGAGACCGAATGACAGCATCAAAAGAGTCATACTTTGGCTTCATTAAAAGTTTCTTCTTAGGGGCATTCGACCTTACAATTGGTTGAATAACTGGCAAGGGCTTGACACTTAAGGAAGAGGTCGAGGCAAACTCAACTGCCACCGGGATTTGGCCAACGTCAACAGGTATTGCTCGAGGAATGTCATAACTGAGAGGACCGCCTGAGTACTCCAACGCAATAGAGTACTCCGTATTATTGTGATCGCCATTTTCTCCTTCATCTCCTTTAGAAACAGATGACACACCAGGCAAAATTTTTCTCAAAAGGCCAGCCATCTTTAAAAAATGGAAAACTATTTCTGTACTCACCAACAAATCAAAAATCCTGCTACTTCATTAATACAAGCCAGCTACTTCATCTAAGCAACTAATCACGACAACTAATAGAAACACCGTAAATCAGCAGAACCCACGAAGAGCAAACACTGATCTCGGAGGAACAGAAAACACAATAAATTCATCTACACCCTATGCACCCAAAAAAATCAACAAATCCAAGTTGCAATAAGCTGAGAAATTAATAAAAATCTAAACTTTGCAACAGTAGCCGCCTCAATCACTCATTCCAAGCTCCTCCATTTTAATCAGAACAACTAGTGACCATGAACCCAAATCACTATATAGTTGCCCAGAAACCAGATAAAAAGGAAAGAACTTGGAAAACGGCGCTTGCTAAACAAGAAGGAAATTGAAAGTGGCAAGTTACGAATGCAAAAAGACAGAAAGCCAAAGAAGGAAGAGGTAGAACAGAAGAGAAAAGCTCGGTCTTTCCCTTATTCCAGTAAAAGATTGTGAATTGAAAGTGGACAGAGAAGATTGATACAACGACATTGTCAAACAGATGTTTTCCTGATGTAGTGTGTCCATTTTCTACGTCAACGCGTCGAAGTGGTAGTTGCCAAAGTTTGGCCTTTGAGAGGGAATTCTCATATGTAAGTTGATGGAATCTGGATTGGCTGCTTTTTTTTTATATATATTTTCAGTCAAACTTAAATTTTAGGTACTAATTTACTGTCAAAAACATTTATAAGTAAAAGATAAGACTTTTCCATATTTTGAAATTTTAAAAAAATAATTATTAAATTTAAAAAATGTGATTTTAAGTTATATAAAAAGATTCTTTGTCTTAAATTTTTATTTTAAAATAGCAATAAAATACACATATTTATATATGAATATTAAACATAAAAGTGATTAAATAATTATATGATGATCTAACTTAATTATTTAATTTAAATCAAATTAATTAAACTCGATCTAAACTAATATTTTATTATCTATTATCTCAAGTTATTAATTTAAGTTGAATTTAAGAGATAAATTCTAGGGTCTAATTTATTAGCAAAATATTTATAAGTAAAAGATATGGAGTTTTCTATATTTTGAAGTTTTTAAAAATAATAATCTTTAATTTTAATTGTTGATTTTTGATTATATAAAAAGATTTTTCTTATATTATTTAAAAATAGCAATAAAATACACATATAAATAACATAAATATTAGAAGTAAATTGATTAAATAATTATATAATCATCTTACTCGATTCTTAAATCCAAATCGAATATATAAAACTTCATCTAAACTAATAATTTAATACTATTATCTCATATTATTAATTTAAGTTGAATTTAATTAGTTTGTGTCAAATTTAAGATACGAGTAATAATATTCATTATATTTTTTTAATTCAAGTACAAGAAAAATATTTTTTTCTAAGAACTGAATTTTTTGAAAATTTTAAAAATTATGGAATTCTTATAAAATATTATAACCATAAAAGGGTTTATAATATTTTACTCATACTTATAATTATTTTTTGTCAAAAATATAGGTATCTTATAAATGTACATGCCAAACATCCAACGGCCAACTATCTAATAAGTCCATGAACAAGCTTAGAATTGATTGATAAATTATATATATAAATAAACTTAAATATTTTGAGCATTAATTGGTTTTGATAAATTAGGTTCAACGGTCCATTCGAAACAATGATAAGGTCAAATTGTTGATTCCTTCTTGCCAATGACCAGAAAGTTTATTTTATATATATACTATAATTGACTGTTTCAATTTTCGTGTAGAGTTGGAATTGAACGATAGATTGACCTTGACTATGAATTAATGTTTCAATTTTTATTTTTTTAATAATATAAAATTTATTATTTTTATGGATAGTAATTATTATTTTAATTCATAATTACTATCCATAATTTAGAGTCTAATAAATTTTGCATTTTTTAAAATATATTTAATTATTTTGCATATCTATACAGTCGATCTCTCCATTTTTTTGGGTTTCCCACGAGGTGTTTTAGGAGAGTTACAATTATGAAAAGGCACCTTTAAGCCATCCACATTCAGACTAATCTCCGTTTGAGCCGGGTAGGTCCCTTGCGGGAGGCAAAGCTCTGGTCCCAAGTTTTAAATGGCTGCATACATGAGGACGGTTCGAACCCATGACCTCACTTAAGCCAGAAAAACCCCTTCTAGATCTGAAGCAGATTTGTACTGATTCAATCATCCATTCAACATTAAACAGCCATCATCTTCTAACGACTTGGATATGATTATCCCAATAAGCAGATTTGGTTAAACTATTATATTGATAAAAAATTTAAGAAAATAAGTGATATGTAAAGTTATAAGTTGATTAATGCATGCCTTAATTAATTGATTTACATAAAATTCTATTTAAATTAAGTTATATACATTTGAACTAAACTACTAATTAATTAGTCATCATATAGTTTATATAATGACTTTATTATTTTGTGTCAACTAGACAATTAGTAAGGCTCTGTTTGATTGAAGAATTAGTAATAGAATGGGATGAAACGTAACATACTTTTATCGTTTGTGTTAGGGTTTCATAATAAAATGGAATGGAATGAAAGTGAATAATTTTATATTACGTTTCATTCTATCATAAACATTGAAAATAAGAAACTTCCGATTTGAGAAGTTTATGATAGAACGTAAACTAATAAATATCAACAAACTTCTTCAATTTTTATTTTTAAATTTTTCAAATAATTTTAGTTAAAAAATAACAAAAAACCCGTGCAATATGAATATCAAATTCGGACCAATTAACTGATATTTATATGACGATTCAACTTAACTCTTAAATATAACTCAAAACCAAATTAGTTAAATATAACTCAAATTAATAATTAATTATAATTATCTTAAATTATTAATTTAAAATATATTAAATTGGTTAAAATTGAATTTAAAGGTTGAATTACTGAAATTTAACTAGTTCACGTCTTTTAACTAAAATTTAGAAAAAGTGGTTAAAATTTCTTAAATTGTCAGAAAAGTTTACTCTTTAATTAAATTTGTTATCGACTTGATTAGTGTAAGTTGAATGATGAATTTGGTCACTTTTATTAGAATGTTATCTTACGCTAAACAATTTAACTAATTATAGGGGACTTGACTCAAAAGACTCGAGACTTGCGAGTTGCGAGTTGCGAGTCTTTCTTTGACAAACATAGCCGTGTACTAAGTGCCTCCCTTTTTTAGGGTAATAATTACTTTTTTTCTACCACAACTTTTTTTAAAAATAAATCTTTGATTGTAAAATAAAATTTTTTTACTTAATAGATATGATTTTTTAATAGCTAAAATATAACTTTTAAGAAACTCAAATTTGAAAAATAAGTATTTAGTTGTAAAATAAAAAATATTTCCTTAATAGATATGATTTTTTTAATAACTAAAATATAACTTTTTAAGAAGCTCAAATTTAGAGCTTCTAAAAAAGCTTTCAAATAACTTTCCGGTAAAATTTTTAGGTCAATTAATGAACTTATTTTTTAGTCACTTTTGTCCTTATGTTTTACGCATAATTCTCATAATACCCATAAATTTATTTTCACGTTTATCCTGCAAACTCATATTCTCTATTCTCTTGTGCAGTTGCTTTATTATGTATTTAATTATTTACTAAACTTGAATATTTATTTTAAAATTTATATAATATTATTTGACTTTTTATATGTTTTAATATTTATTTTTATAATAGTTTCCCTTATGTTATAATCCATATAAAAATTTAGTTAGATATATTGTTATTTATGTTTCATGTGATTTAAAATTATATAATAATTAATATACTGTGCTTTACATATTGATCAATATATTTTAAATAATATTTATATTTTAAATAATTTTTATTACAAAATAAAATATAATTAAAATTAAAAGTACTTTTTATTTTTATGTTACTAAATAATCTACTGTATGAAGCAATTTTAAAAAGATTTTTTTTAAATGATAGTCGTTAATTAATTTCTTTCAAAACATTTACTGAAAAAAAACTGGTCTACATATCAAGATTGATTTGTTATGCCCAGTGTTTTAAAAATCGGACTGAATCGATCGGTCGAACCGGTGAATCGGAGCATAAAACGGTCCGATTTACCCAGTATTTTTTGTGAATGATTGACCCGTTCATTTTGCGGTCGGACCGGTAAAAACCGTTGAATCGGT
>JAOSBK010000112.1:0-12949 GCA_027568895.1 Erythroxylum shatona | reverse complement strand
AGGGTATTTTGGTTTAACCCTACAAGGAAGACCACTCACGCTATACGATTTCGGATAGTTGGGCTTCGGAATCGGGGTCCAACAGTTGTGGTATTTGAGCAAGCTCAATTTTCATGATTTCGCTAGAGTTGGATTCCAGAAACAAGCGGGGTCCAACATTTGTGATAACAGAGCTAGGAAAAAAAATCGATGATGGTTAAGGAGACTTCATTGGAGTACGTTCACGTCATATGGTTCCGTTTAAGAGTTGAGTTCCAGAAACGGTCCCAACACTATCTTTCTACTTTAATAAAACTCACGTATAACAGCTACAACTTTCATCTCTCTTCATCACTATCCTTTTAATTTCTCCAACAATTATGGTATCAAAGCCATGTTTTCTTTGAACTAGGGACTTAAATTCGTTAATTTATCTGTCAAATATGGCAACAAACTCAAATGTGGTCAGTGTGACATTACCACAAATTCCAGTTTTCAAGGGTGATTTATACAAGTATAGGAGCATTAAGATGAAAATGTTGTTCAAGTCCCAAGATCTTTGGAAACAGATATGCAGAAACAAATGATGATGAGGTGAACTAAGAGGATAATAAAAAACATGATGCCAAAGCTTTATTTTTCATCCAACAAGTAGTGGATGCATCAATCTATTCACATATAGCAGCAATAACTACGACTAAGCAAGCTTGGTCAATCTTGAAGACTAAATTCTAGGGATCACAAAGGTAATCACTGTTAAGCTTCAATCCTATCGACGAGAGTTTAAAACTCTAGCATGAAAGGTAACAAGCCTGTACAACAGTATTTCGCATCATAACTATTGTAAGACAAATGTCAACCTATGGTGAAAAAATCATTGATGAAACGGTAGTTGCTAAGGTTCTAAGAAGCTTATCCTCTAATATTAATCTTGTAATAGCTGCAATTGAGAAGTCTAAAGATCTATCCATTTTATCTTTTGATGAATTAATGGGCTCTTTGTAAGCACGAGTTCATGATTAATAAGACAACGGTGAAAGAGGAAGAAAAAGCCTTTCAACTTAAAGGGGATGCTGGGCTCCGGAATTAATGGGCTCTTTGTAAGCACGTTAGTTTAGGATTAATAAGACAACAGTGAAAGAGGAAGAAAAATCCTTTCAACTCAAAGGGGATGCTGGACCTTGTTTCTGGAGTCCAACATTCGGAGTCATTAAACTGAAATAGTGCTTGTCCTCATCCATATTGAACCTGTTTCTGGAAAATTGAGATAACTTTCTCTAGAGAAATCAGATTAAGATGTTCTTTAGATGATTTTGAAGAGAACTAATAGATTTACAACTTTCATAAAGATATCAAAGCAAAATTTTGTAATCTAGAGGGCCAAAATTGGATCAGACGATAGGGTCAGATGAAGGGTCAAATGAATTGGAACAATTGTCTAACTTTCTCTAGAGATATCAGATTAAGGTCGTTCTTAGATGGTTCGAAAGAGGACTTCAAGATCTACAATTTTATGAAGACCTTGAACATAGATTTTGTCATCTATAGGGTCAAAATTGGACCAGACTATAGGATCAGACGAAACCAGATGAAGGGTCAAATGAATTGGAACAATTGTAATAACTTTCTCTAGAGATATCGGATTAAGGTAAGAGGACTTCAAGATCTACAACTTTCATGAAGATCTTGAAGATAGATTCTATCATCTATAGGGTCAAAATTGGACTAGACGATAGGTCAGACGAAACCAGACAAACGGTTAGACGAATTGAAACAATTCTCATAACTTTTTCTAGAGATATTAGATTAAGGTTGTTCTTAGATGGTTCGAAAGAGGAGTTCAAGATCTACAACTTTCATGAAGACTTGAAGATAGATTCTATCATCTACATGGTCAAAATTGGATCAGACGAAACCATACGAAGGGTCAGATGAATTGGAACAATTGTCATAACTTTCTCTAGAGATATCAGATTAAGGCTGTTTTTAGATGGTTCGAAAAAGGACTTCAAGATATACAACTGAAGACCTTAAAGATAGATTCTGTCATCTACAGGGTCAAAATTTGACGAGAAGATGTAAGATGAACAATGCACAAAAGGTACACGTCATCACCAGTCGATATAATCTATATTCCTGAGCATCTCCACTTATAAGGACCATAACTTTCGATTCCGATGTCCAAAAATTTCTTGCTGTATACTTGGAAAGCTGAAAAGATAAGCTACAATTTTTTAGAAGACAACTTTGTCTATTTTAGCGTAAATTAGTCCAGTTTTTCTCCTTAAATTCAGCACATAATTTATACACCTAAGAAAGACTTTGATTATGAAATTTACAGCTACAAGAGAAATATGCACAAACATGTTGGGGACTTTCAATTCTAAACTCATTGCTAAATCAAAAGAAGTTCATAAATAACTGTAATTACATATTAACATTATAATCAAAAGCTTAACACAAAATATAACATACATAGGATGCTCAATGTTTAACATGTTTATAAAGCTATCGAAAAGTGATCGAACTAACTTAGTTATAAAAGTTTCTAATATCTCAGAGTTTCTGATGTCTTGCAAGGATTGCTAACCTTCTCATTCTGCACCTGTGGAGGGAATAGTGGAGTGAGCTACACAACTCAGTGGCCAAAATATTTATAGCCCTTAGCAATTGACCACATATTCAAGCATATATACATGTATATCTAGTAATTCGAGCATTCTCAATCTATTATAGCAATTTAAGCATTTGATCAATTTAACTTAAACTTATAACACACATCATAGACTTTAACCATTAAACATAACACTCAACTATACACCATACTTGACAATTTAAAGATGCAACGCACAAACAAATGGCTCGAGAGTTTTGTGGAATGAAACGGAGAAATCGAAGTTTACACCGTGAACAAAATGAGTCCAAATTCTCAAGATCTTGTGGCCTCAAGTGGGCAGCTGGGAGAAGGCTACAGATCAACGTGTATGTGACTAACGAAACGGGTTCCTCTATTTCCCAATCACAACCAATTTATGCTCAATTCAATTATATGCTCATACTTTCATCCTTTTTCTCCTTTTCATCTAATTCAAAATGTTATAACCTTTTTCAAGGTACAACATAATCACAATGCATCATGCATTTCCAAATATTCACAACTATTTCAATTTCAAGCAAATAAATTTCAAGCAAATCAACATACACACACATAGGCAAGAATTTGCCCAATTACACAATAACTATAAATACATTACCCACCTAGTTAGCTTGCGAAAATCCAAGTCAAGCTTGCCTTTTCCCTTGCTTTTGGGTAGGATTCCCTTAGTTTCCTAAAACAACCAAGGTTCTATTCAAAACAACATTCCAATAAAATTTATAAACTTCAAAAATCACAAAAATTGTAACAAACATAAATTAAACTCAAATCTAACATACCCATAGTCCATCTAGGTTAGAAAACCTAAGACCTAGTTTAGAAACTCTAAAATCAGTTGGGTTCTCCTAATTCATCTTCTTCCAACACAAACCTTTCATTCTCTACACAAACTCCTTTCTCTCGCTAACTCCTTCATCCTCAACATAACCCATTCCTTTAATAAAGTAAGAAGAAAAGATAGTTAACCTACCTTAACAAACTTGATTTCTCTTCTTTTCTTCTTTCACCAAAACCTCTCTTCTTCTCTCTTATTTTCATTTTTCACTCTTTCCTCCCTTCAATTCACATTTTTCTCCTTTTAACAAGCAAGACAACATATTCTTCTTCCATTTCTACCCTTAAAGATCCCAAAAAGTCCATCTTACCCTTCCTTATAAGCTTCTTTTCTTTTATGCTTAAGTGATCTCCAAAACATGTCCTCGAACATCCTTATTACATTAACACTTTAACTCTACTTACCCATTCAATAAATCCTACTAACTTTGACATAATTACAACTCCAAAAATTAAATCGATCAAAACCTCAAAATTATTTCAAATCATGCTTAACTTAAAAAAATTTCAGGGTCCAACCACTCTATCCTCTTAAAGAATTTTATACTCAAAATTCTTACCTGAGATATTGAAAAGGTGTGGATATTTCTCCCTTATAGCCTCCAAAGGTTCCCACGTGGCCTCTTTCATAGAATGGTTCTTCCACAGAACTTTAGCCAGCTTCACATTCCTGTTCCTCAAAACCTTTTCCTTTGAATCTAAAATCTCCACTGGTTGTTCTTCATAAGTCAAATCCTCTCTTATCTGAACTTCTGAAGGTTGAACTATGTGTGAAGGTTCAAACCGGTACTTCCTCAACATCGATACATAGAAAACATTGTAAATCTTAGACAACTCTAGTGGCATCTTATATAGGCCTATGTATCTTGGACTAAGCTTGCCCTTCTTAACAAATCTCAAAACTCCTTTCTATAGAGAAGCTTTAAGAAACACTTTATCTCCAACTTCAAATTCCATCTCCTTTCCATGTGTATCCGTATAGCTCTTCATTCTATCTTGAGCTGCTTTAAGTCTTTGCTTCACTAATTTAATCTTATCAACCGTAACTTGTACCAACTCAAGTTCTACAAGTTTCCTTTCACCTTCCTCATCCCAACAAATAGGAGTTTTGCACCTCCTACCATACAAAGCTTCATAAGGTGCCATTTAAATTCCTGAAACAAACTTAATTAAAGGTAAATGATCATCCTATGAACCTTTGAAATCCATAATATAAGCTCTTAACATTGCCTCCAATGTTCGTATTGTCCTTTCTGATTGACCATCAGTTTGTGGATGGAAAGTTGTACTAAAGTACAACTTGGTTCCCAAAGCTCCCTGTAAGCTTTCCCAGAATCTAGAGGTGAACCTAGGGTCTCTATCTGAAACTATAGAGCTTAGAATCCTATGAAGAAAGATTATTTCATCCACATATTTCTTAGCCAAGACATTCAAAGAATCTGTTTGCTTAATTGGCAAGAAATGTGTAGACTTGGTTAGCCTACCAACAATCACCCATATTGCATCATGTTTCCTACTAGTCCTTAACAATCTCATCAAGAAATTCATTGTAATCTTCTCCCATTTTCATTCTAGAATTAGCAGAGGTTTAAGCTTGCCTGAAGGTGCCTGATGTTCAACTTTCACTTACTGGCACATACACTAAGCATCTCTTAGCATATTCCACAACTTCTTTCTTCATTCCTTTCCACCAAAAATGCTCTTTCAAATCTCTATACATTCTCATACTTCCTGGGTTCATAGCATAAGGTGCATTGTGTGCCTCATCAAGAATCTCATCTTTCAACTCCAACATGTCTGGAATACACAATCTGTTACCTACCACCATCAATCCATCTTCTATGATCTCTATTTTAGAAGGTTTACCACTTTTAATCTCTTCTTAGAGCCTGCTCAAATACTCATCTTGTTCCTGTAATTCCTTAATTTTCTCATTCAATACTGGCCTCACTCTAAAGTTAGCATACATAATCAGACTTGACTTGCCTCAATGTCACATTAAGTTTGGCTAACTTCTTCAACCAAGGAAGGTATACTATCTCTACATGTGCCATAGTGGACTTTCTACTCAGTACATCCGCTACTACATTAGATTTCCCCTGGTGGTAGTCTATCATCAAGTCATAATCTTTCAACATCTTTAACTACCTTCTTTGTCTCAAATTCAACTCCTTTTGGCTCATCAGATATTTAAGACTCTTGTGGTTTGTAAATACCCTGGTGGTGACTCCATATAAGTAGTGTCTCCATGCCTTCAATGCAAAAATTATGGCGGCTAACTCCAAATCATGCGTAGGATAATTCATCTCATAGGGCTTTAATTGCCTAGAAGCGTAAATAATTACTTTATTACCTTGCATCAACACACAGCTCAATCCCTTCCTTGAGGCATCACTATACACTATATATCTGTCACTGCCCGAAGGCAAAGTCAAAATTGATGCAGTTGTAAGTATGTTCTTCAATTCCTCAAACTTGATATGGCATTCCTCTTTCCATACAAATTTCTTATTCTTTCTTGTCAATTTGGAAAGTAGAGCTGCTATTATGGAAAAGCCCTCCACAAACCTTCTATAATACCCAGCCCGGCCAATTCCAAGAAACTTCTCACTTTAGCTATATTTTTGGGTGCTTCCCATTTCACAACTGTTTCTATCTTCCTCGGATCCACATGTACTCCTTGCTCTGAAATCACATGTCCAAGGAATGTCACTTCCTTTAGCAAAAATTTACATTTGTCAAATCTGACATACAACTCATTCTTCCTCAATGTCTCCAAAAAAATCCTTAAATGTTCCTTATGCTCCTTATCACTCTTAGAATAGACCAAAATATCATCAATAAAGACAATGAAAAATTGGTTTAAGAAAGGCTTAAAGACTCTATTCATCAAATCTATGAAAGCTACAAATGCATTTGTCAACCCAAAAGCCATGACCAAGAACTCAAAGTGGCCATACCATATTCTAAAAGCAGTCTTTGACACATCGGACTCCTTTATCCTCAACTGATGGTAACCTAATCTCAAATCTATCTTTGAAAAGACCCTTTCCACTTGCAACTGATCAAACAAGTCATCTATACGTGGAAACGGATATCTGTTCTTAATGGTGACATGGTTAAGCTTCCTATAATTCACACACATTTGTAATGATCTGTCTTTCTTCTTTACAAATAGGATCAGAGCTCCCCAAGGTGAAGAGCTTACCCTAATATATCCCTTCTCTACCAAATCTTCCAATTGCTCCTTAAGCTCCTTCAATTCCGTTGGAGCCATTCTATAAGGTGGAATCGAAATTGGCATTGTGCTTGAAAGATGTTTAATGGGAAATTCAATTTCCCTAGGTGGTAGTAGCCCTAGTAACTCATCGGGAAAGACATCCGGGAATTCCATGACCACTGGTATATCTTCTAACTTGCCTCTATCTACCTTCGTGTCTACTACATAGGTCAAAAATACTTCATACCATTTCCTCATCATTTTCTCTGCCATTAAAGCCTAAACAATCCTTAATGAGCTAAATTTTCTGTCTCCCATAAACATCACCTTTCTTTAATTATCCATCTCGAACTCCATTATCTTATATTTGCAATCTATGTTGGCATTATATTTCTCTAAGATGTCTATATCCAAAATCACATCTAATCCTCCCACTCTCAATGGCATTAAATCTACCACTATGTGTCCCCCACCAATATGTATCTCATATTCTCTACAAACTTGACTAATTACAATATACTGGCCAATTGGAGTACTCACCATCAAAGAAGTATCTAATGGGCTCAATTCTCTACCATACACAATTCTACCCGATGAAATAAAGGAGTGCGTAGAACCTGGATCAATTAAAACAATTACATCATCATCAAATAATTTAATCATAACAGTTACAACTTCTGGAGCTGTCTCTGTGTCCTCTCGTGTTATTATAAACACCCTAACTGGTGCTTGCCCCCTTGGTCTTCCTGGAGGATTCACCCTCCTAGCTGCATCAGAGCTGCCCACTTCCATTGTAGTCTTGTGCCCCACTATCTCAGTTCTCTTCGAAGATTGCATCTGTGTTCCCTCTCTTCTTACATACTTCGGACACTCTCTTACCATGCATCCTTTCTCTCCATAATTGAAGCATGCTCCTGTTAATCGGTAACATTTCCCTCTACGAAACCTTCCGCAGTGTTCACAATTGGGAATGAGGGGCTACAGTAGAAGTTCTAATGGGTTTGGACTTGCTCCCCTCATTGCTCCTCTCCTCAAGCTACATAGGGAAAGTTTTGGCACTCCTCTTAGGCATAGAAGTACCACCTCCCCTCTTGAATTGTTCTCTCCCCTTTCTCTTTTTGCTCATAGCGCTCTTTATGTTCTCAATGTTCTCAACCCTCAGAGCCGATTCAACTAGTTGTTGAAAATTACAAAAATTCTACACCACCACTTTCCCTTTGATAGTTAGATACAACCCTAATTTGAACCTACGATACTTAGCTGCGTCACTCATCATCATCTCTGCTGTATACCGAGATAGCTATGTAAACCGGTGCTCATACTCACTCACCGTCATTTCCCTCTAGGTGAGACTCAGAAACTCTCTCTACTTCTACTGAATGTACACCTCAGACAGGTACTTCTTCTTATAAGCAATTAAGAAGTCCTTCCATGCCAACACTGGTAGTCTCATCTAGCTCCCTGGCACACTCTTCCACCAATGCAGAGCATCTCCCTGTAGCAAGCTTGTAGCATACACAACTTTCTTATCATCCTCAAAATCCATCTGATCTAATATCCTCTTGGTCTTTCTCAACCAAGTCTCAGTTTTTTCTAGATCAGTTGTCCCATAAAAATCCACTTCCCTATACTTCTTAAGCTTGTCAAACTGTTTCCCCTTCTTGAGTAAAACTGAAGCAAAAGATTGCGGCATCTGGCCCATGGCCTGAGCAAATGCCTGAAACATCCTCGGATCTAATGAAGCAAGCACTTGCTCTTACAGAAGAGGAGACTCCTGCATCTGTGATCGAACGAGCTCACTACCTTCCCCTATAGAAGCCTCAGCATTTCTTGAGGCTACTGATTCATCAGTACTCTCCTTCCTTGGTAAGGAGTTAGGTGTAATCAATCATTACAATACTCCTCGTGTCTTTCTATGAGGTGGCATCTTACACCTTTAATGTAAACACTAACTATTAGCTTATATTTCATTTTAAAGTCCTAATCCCTATATATATGCATGACATATATGTCACTTAATGCAATTCAATAAATTCACAATGCAATAAGAAATCACATAGCATAACAATTTATCCTACTATGCATTCTAAGTCTAGGAATAACCTAAGCTCTGGTACCAAACAATATTGGACCCCACTTTCGAAGCCCAGCATTCGAAGTCATTAAACTGAAACAGTAGTTGTCCTCAACCATATTGAACCTATTAGGATAATTAGCATAACGTTATCTAGAGATATTAGATTAAGATGTTCTTTAAATGATTTTGAAGAGAACTTATAGATCTACAATTTTCATGAATGCACCAAGTGAGATTTTGTAATCTAAAGGGTCAAAATTGGACCAGACGATAGGGTTAGATGAAACTAGATGAAAGGTCAAACAAATTGGAACAATTATCATAACTTTCTCTAGATATATCGAATTAAATCTGTTCTTAGATGGTTTGAAATCAAACTTCAATAACTACAACTTTTATGAAGACCTTGAAAATAGATTTTGTCATCTACAGGGTCAAAATTGGACCAGATAATAGGGTTAGATGAAACCAAATGAAGGGTCAGACGAATTGGAACAATTGTCATAACTTTCTCTAGGGATATCATATTAAGGTCATTTCCTGGTGGTTCAAAAGAGAACTCCAAGATATACAACTTTTATGAAGACCTTGAAGATTGATTATATCATCTATAGGGTCAAAATTGGACCAGATTATAGGGTCAGACAAAATCAGATGAAAGGTCAAATGAATTGAAACAATTGTCATAACTTTCTCTAAAGATATCAGATTAAGGTCATTCTTAGATGATTCAAAAGAGGACTTCATGATCTACAACTTTTATAAAGACTTGAATATAGATTCCATCATCTATAGGGTCAAAATTGGACCAGACTATGGGGTCAAATGAAACTAGAAGAAGGGTTAGACAAATTGGAACAATTGCCATAACTTTCTCTAGAGATATCAGATTAAGGTCATTTTTAATGGTTCGAAAGATGTCTTCAAGATCTACAATTTTCATGAAGACCCTAAAGATAGATTCCATCATCTATAGGGTCAAAATTATATCAGACTATAGGGTTAGACGAAACAAAAAGAAGGATCAGACGAATTGAAACAATTGTCATAACTTTCTCTAAAGATATTGGATTAAGGTTGTTCTTGGATGGTTCAAAAGAGGAATTCAAGATCCACAACTTTCATGAAGACTTCAAGATAGATTCTATCATCTACAAGGTCAAAATTTGATCAAAAGATGTAAGATGAACAGTGCATAGAAGATACACGTCATCACCAGAAGATACAATCTATATTCCTAAGCATCTCTAATTATATGGACCATAACTTTCAACTCCAATGTCCAAAAATTTCATACTATATACCGTTGGAAATCTAGAAAGATAAGCTACAACTTTCTAGAAGACAACTTCATGTAATTTAGCCTAAATTAGTCTAGGTTTTTCCTTGAAGTCAGCGCACAATTTATACACCTAGGAAAGACTTGGATTATGAAATGTACAGCTACAAAAGAAATATGCACAAACACGTTGGGGACTTTTCAATTCTAAACTCATTGCTAAATCAAAAGAAGTTCATATATAACTTTAGTTACATACTAATATTATAATCAAAGGCTTAACACAAAATACAACATATATAGGATACTCAATGTTTAACTTGCTTATAAAGCTATCCAAAAGTGATCGAACTAACTTAGTTACAAAAGTTTCTAATATCTTGAAGTTTCCAATGCCTTACAAGGATTGCTAACCTTCTTGTTCTACACCTAAAGAGGAAATAGTGAGGTGAGCTACACAGCTCATTGGCCAATATATTTATAGCCCTTGGCAATTGGCCACATATTTAAGCATATGTACATGTATATCTAGTAATTCGAGCATTCTCAATCTATTCTAGCAATTTAAGCATTTGATCAATTTAACTTAAACTTATAACACACAGCATAGACTTCAGCCATTAAACATAGCACTTAACTATGCACCATACTTGACAATTTAAAGATGCAATGCACAAACAAATGGCTCGAGAGTTCTGTGGAATGAAACGAAGAAATCGAAGATTACACAGTGAAAAAAACGAGTCTAAATTCTTAGGATCTCGTGGCCTCAAGCGGGTAGCCAGGAGAAGACTATGGATCAACATGCATGTGACTAATGAAATGGGTTCCTCTCTTGCCCAATCATAGCCAATTTATGCTCAATTCAATCATAAGTTTATACTTTCATGCTTTTTCTTTTTTTCATCTAATTCAAAATGTTATAACCTTTTTCAAGGTACAACATAATCACAATGCATCATGCATTTCCAAATATTCACAATTATTTCAATTTCAAGCAAATCAATTTCAAGAAAATCAACATACACACACATAGGCAAGAATTTGCCCAATTACACAATAACTATAAATATATTACCTACCTAGTTAGCTTGCGAAAATCCAAGTCAAGCTTGCCTTTCCCCTTGCTCTTGGGTAGGATCCCCTTGATTTCCTAAAACAACCAAGGTTCCATTCAAAACAGCATTCCAATAAAATTCATAAACTTCAAAAATCACAAAAATTGTAACAAACACAAATTAAACTCAAATCTAACCTATCCATAGTCCATCTAGGTTAGAAAACCTAAAACCTAGTTTAGAAACCCTAAAATCAATTTGGTTCTCCCAATTCATCTTCTTCCAGCACAAACCTTTTATTCTCTACACAAACACCTTTCTCTCTTTAATTCCTTCATCCTCAACACAACCCATTTCTTCAATAAATCAAGAAGAAAAGATGGTTAACCTACCTTAACAAACTTGATTTCTTATCTTTTCTTCTTTCACCAAAACCTTTCTTCTTCTCTCTTATTTTCTTTTTTAACTCTTTCCTCCCTTCAATTCACGTTTTTCTCCTTTTAACAAGCAAGGTAGCATATTCTTCTTCCATTTCTACCCTTAATGAGCCCAAAAAGTCCATCTTACCCTTCCTTATAAGATTATTTTCTTTTATGCTTAAGTGATCTCCCAAAAATGTCCTTGAACATCCTTATTACATTAACACTTTAATTCCACTATTCAATAAATCCTAATAACTTTGACATAATTGTAACTCCAAAAATTAAGTCTATCAAAACCTTAAAATTATTTTAAATCATGCTTAACTTAAAGAAAAAATTTCAGGGTCCAACAGGGGAAGTGGAATCATTTAATCCACAAGGAAGAGGTAGAGGTCGAGGAGGATTTCAAAGAAGGGGGAGGGGCAAAAATAGTTCAGTGCATTGTTCGTATTGTAAAAATTATGGGCATACAGAGAAGTTTTGTTGGTTGAAGCCTTAAGAAGCCAACTATGCAGAAGAAGATGATGAACACGATGATTACTTATTAATGGCATACACATCTAATAATGGGTTGATCAATAATGTTTTTTACCTCAACGATAGGTGTTCACATCATATGATTGAAAACAACTCCAAGTTTAAAGAGCTGGATGAGTCAATCAAATCACAAGTATGCTTGCACAATGATCAACAACTACAAATCGAAGGGCTTAGGATAGTCATGGTTATTGTAGGTAACAAAGAAAATTTTATCAAAGATGTGCATTATGCTCCGTGATTGGATCACAATATGATTAGTGTGGGTCAATTAATTGAATGTGGTTACCTTATGGCATTTGATGGTTCATAGTGTGATATAGAATAAGAATTCGGGAAAAGTACTTGCTCATGATAATATCTATGTCAATGGAATGTTCCCTCTTGTTTTTTCTGTAGACATCGAGGTGGCCTTTGTAAATAAGGAGCTAGATGACAGTAAGCTATGACATCTATGGTATGGTCATTTGAACAATGAGGGTTTGCGGCTGCTAAAACATAAGCAGATGGTCAGTGGTGTTGGGCCCTGTTATAAATATTATTTATCTATTCTTTACTTTGGTTTGATTATTTCGTTATATTTTTGTAGTTGAGCCTTTAAATTTTAGCAAGAATAAACGAGGTATTGAATGGGAATTAGAATTAGAATTAAGTTAGGTGGTGTTAAGTGGATCAAGTAGTAGTAGGCTTGTTAAATGGAGGGTAGAGACATATAAGACAAAACCAGGGCAATATAGGAAAGTCCTTGTAAGTGAAGGACAAAATTGGAAGAAGGGGTGTGTTTTGCTTATAAATGAAGGAGAAAACTTAAATGAGAAGATTCTAGAGAAGCAAATGAGTGAATGAGAAAAGAGATAAGAGAGAGAAACGTGGGAAGGAAAGAAGAA
>JAOSBK010000110.1:13437-40178 GCA_027568895.1 Erythroxylum shatona | reverse complement strand
TGTTATGCCTTTTTGACTACTAACTTCACTTAAAACATGAAAAGTATGATCTTTAAGATGCTCACTTCATTGCCACTTCACCGACCACTTTCCTATAATTTTGAAAAAGTGCTCCCAATATCAAAGGTAGTACTCCACTCTTTAAGCTCACTTGTATCGCCACATCATCGCCTCTTGGACTGACAAATGCCTTGATAATAGCCATCCCAGGTTATCTTTATGCATGTTCATCCAAGCACATTTATGGTGCAGTTACATTGTTCCATAACTTAAGTTAGCAAAAATCTGAATCAATATACAACAAACTCGCACATTTTCATATCTTCACACTTCCTTATCAAAGTTAAGTACCTTCACGCACCTTCGAACTTAGCACGACTTAGTTACATCAATTATTTTTTATCATGCATCTGAATCTTGTCTATTGTTAAAGATTTCTACCAATGCACACAAACACATTCCAACACTCGCCTACTCTTAAATTTTTGTCGATGTTGACCATTTCTATTGCCTACTCACAAGTTCTTGTCTTATTCCCTCGTAAACATGTCATCTCCATATCAATTCACATATGAAACATCGACTAAAGCTTACAAACACTTGCATGATTTCACTGTTCTAACTTAAGAAAAACCATGATTGTCTATTCTAGAGTTGTACAAGGTACAATTCCTACAAGGACAATCCATCGGATAATTGAGAAGAAAAGTACCAACAATTTTTATGTGTATCTTAACACCACCTTCTTTAAGTGAGAAGACATGGCAAAGACAATTGCTTCCACTTAAACTTGATACATAGATAGGCAAACAAATTCATACTCTTGAATCTCACCATGCTCGCAAATATCAAGACAAAGAGGACGTGAAAAGCTTCAGAATTGGTAAATCTACAAGAACAGCTACAATAATGTAATAGTACTATAGAGACAGGAAAAACAAAACCAGAAGAATTAATGGCTATAAGAGCAAACTGCAAAAAGTGAATTCCTCAGTTCAAAAGGGATCAAACCTTTCCAAGTTTATACCTAATCCTGACCTCCGGATTAGGGGAATTCATCTTCTTCTTGGCCATAAGACGATAGAACCTAAGTTCATTCCTTTTGGCCCTTTTAGACAATTTCACCTTTTTTGTTCCAGTCTTTCCTTTTCCCGAAGAACCCTTTTCATTCGACGATTTATCAATATAAAATCTGGTAACATCACTGTCAGTCTTCAACAGGATGGATACTTTACTCGAGTGTCTTTTGCAAATCCAAGAAGCAGCAAATACAAATGGTGGAGCATCTAGTAAAGCTTTTGAGTCTTTGTAGCTACTCAGGCTAGTGAAAGTGACGTAATTAAAAGGCTGCACACAAGAAAAGGGAACGTGAATAGCAGATGAGATATGGGCCTTTTTCTGAACTAGACAACGATAGCAGAACGAAAAGTGCCTGCAAAAACAACACAGTTATTAGTTACCCATCGGATCCAAAGACCACAAAAACAGAACACAAGAGAGAAACATTGAAGAATAGACGCGGAAGTGAAAGGGAAGCAAGGAAGAGAAACGGGGGCAAACCGCTTGAAGGTGTATCGAAATGGAAGAGTGAAGCTGGTGTTTATGGAAAGAAGACCCAACAACATTACATAACATAAGCTCCACTCCCTCCCAGTCCAGTCCAGTCCGAGTTGAAGAAGACTTGTACTGACGTCTTTAGTTTGGTTGAGGAGTTTTGTCAAACAGGTATGCTACATAGGTCTGATGGGTCTTAGTTTTGTCCGAGGCACAAAGAGTGCGTGCGTCGTCGTGTGTGTGTGAGAGAGAGAGAGGGAGAGATAGCTGGGGACGGCGGCTGGTACGGGTTAGAGCATCTGTTTCCGATATCTGATCCTCTGGCTCAGGTAATAAATCTTCTATTACTATTACAGGCTAGATACAGAATACTTGGGCTAGAGAATTTGAGGGCTCTATTCTTAGGAATGGATCCTCTGTCTATTTTTTACCTTTCCTGAACTTATATTATAAATTTTAGCTATTTATTTATGTATATTTTAAATAAATAAATGGTTGATATTTAAAAAATAGGATAAAAACAGAGGATCCTGACAAATCTGTTCTTGTGCACACATTTACGTGGTGATGAGATTTATTGAACTAATACATATTTAAAGAAAATTGGTTTAATTTTTATTTAATTATATTTAATTATTGACAAGTAAATTATATTAGGTTTTTTAAGTATCTAATGTTGTAAATTCTAAACTATAAGTTAAATCAACAATAAAAAATTTAAAATTTTAAAGGTTAAATTAGTATTAAATTATCATAAATTAATTAATAATTAAATAAAATTAAAGAATTTAAAATTTTACTGAAAATAACTCTTATCTATTGAAGGATTTAAATTTTAATTAAAAATATCAAATTATAATTTATTTATTTATTTTAATTTATAAAAATAGATTAGTTTATAAAAACTTCATCAATTAATTAATAAGCTAATCAGTTTTTAAACAATAATAGTTATTAAAATAAATCAAATTAAAAAATTAAAAAGTTAAAAACCAAAAAATTAGTCAATGTACAATATGTCAACAAGTCAATTAAAAAAATTAAAATGTTTTATTTTAGTTTTAAATTGAATTCAAGGTATTTGAATTATTCAATTTAATCTATAATAAAATTATTTCAAATTGTATCTATTTTTATTTGAGTTAAATCAAGCTTAACTCAAAATATTAATTTTAATTATTATTCAATATAATAAGAAATTATTTTACTATTAATCTTAAACTCTATTAAAAATTAAGGACAGAAATGTGATCATTGTGACTTTTTAACTTTTTTTTTTTGAAAAACAGAGGAAACCACATTCGCTATACTTTAAATGCGCACTAGGTAAACTTTCGAATTGACGCAATAGCCTGTAAATCAAGCCAATCAGATACTCCGCACCAGGCAAATTATGTGCGACAGACTCAATCTAAAGAGCGTAAATAAAGGAAATTGAACATAGAACCTTTTGACCACATGTTCCTCTACTCTACCAACTCGACCACCCTTAAAGGGTATGACTTGTAACACAACTAAAACTGGGAATCAAATCCAAAAACTAAATAAAGTTTAGTAAAATATTTAATATAAATCGACTGATAAATTCTGTTTTTATATTAAAAAAAGGCCTTTATGTATTATATCCATATCTGATGTGTAAGTAATCCCAAAGAACAATGCAAGTATGTTGGGTACAAGAAAGGATAATTCATATCTAACCCTCGAACACAGTTCTAAAACACTATAACAGAAAAATACAAAATTGACAGATTACAAATCAACCCCGTGAAGGGTTTTATCTATATTTCCCAATTGCCACTTTCTTCTTGATTGCCTTTTGCCCATGGTATATGAATGAATCTACAATTCCAGCCATCGTAAATATACCTAGCAGAACAGGCAAACCATGTCAAAAGTTGACATGAACATTATAATCACAACTTTTGAGAAACAACCAATCAAATGCAAAACAGAATCAACCATAGTTGTTGGTTCTTGATCTCAATATCGAATAGCAATTTTGAGAAACCACAGTCGGTATCTCTCGGATGCAAGAAACAACAACAACAACAACAACAACAATAACAATAATCAAGTAAAAGTCTCACTGATACACTGAGTAAACCATCTGAAACAAGCTATACTGTAAAAGAGTATGAATTGATGCATTGCTTCTTGGGCATTCTATGTTCAAGGCAGTAACTAAGGATGATCATTTAGAGAGCAGATGTCGAGGTTACCTCCAATTATTGCACAAACATTCGTCATGAAATGCAAAAATGAGATGTGCTCTTCCTTGAAGACAACCTGCATCAATTACAGAATTCTTCAGACATTCATCAGTGTCGGTGGTGTTGGTACCGAAATTTACACCGACACTATATTAATTGTATCTTTCTTATGGTTCAGTCACAAGCAAACTAAATGCAATTCAAAAAACTACCTATTGCATTATCTTAGATCTTGGCTGGCATGTAGTATTGAAAATTTACAAGCTTTACTCCACTAATTCAAAACTGGAAATTTTTAGTGAGAAATTTTAAAATAACAATCACAACATTATGAAGTTTTAAAATAATTAATTTTCAAAATTAATTTATTTTGAGAAGAAAAATATTTCTAAGTCAATGAACCCTAATGCACAAGACTCCTCACTTTCCGAGGGTGTGAGGGAGGGACATCAATTGTACAGAACGTTTCCTTGGCATTTTTACAAAGAGGTTGTTTCTATAACTTTCTGGTCACAAAGGAGTAGCCTTACCAGTTACTCCAAGACTCACCCTCTTGGAAAATATATCTATTCATGAGATATAAGAAATAATAATTTTAAGTTTAAAAATACTAAAAATAAATTAAAATATTGGTTATTGAATAATTAAATTATATGATCGAACATTTTTATTAGTAGATAATATCATATGATTTAGTAATATTTATTTATTTAATAAGAAAATCAGATTGTGATACAGAAAACTAAAAGACTTTTTGTAAAATAGAACTTTTGACAACAAATTCTTAATGAAATACAAAACTCTCAATAAATATGAAAATCAAAACAAAAACTAAAAAACAGAAATAGAATCGAACGATCCCTAAACTAATGAGAACAGTGCTAGAAACAAGCATACCACTAAATAAATGTTACAAGCACTTAGACCAAGAGAACTTGTTATGATCAATAGCTGATGTTGATATCAGATATTCCTTAAACAAGATTATCAAAAATGGATAAAAGAACACACCTTGATTGGAGAAAAGTCATAAAAGAAGTAGACTCCAGAAAGAGCGTCAGGGTTCATCCATTCAGCATCTTTGTAATGCTCTGTTACAGAGTACTGCAAAGCACCATTGCAGACACATTTCAAGTGATAACCACATGAAAAAGCAGAAAATATATTAACAAAATTTTCTGTTCAATACCTGATTTGAGTTCACAGTGTGACCTTTAATTTTGGTGTATATGGTTGGGACCACCTGCAGAGTTAAACAGTAAATTTACCTTGATTTATTTATTTTATTGTTTAAACAGATGCAGCCCAATCGATTTAGACCAACACTGCGGTAAATTAGAGAGATCAAAAACACGACGCGTCTGTAGAAAACTATATTGCATAAAAATGCAAGTGCATCCAATTTGGTTCAGAAAAAGAATATAACAATAAATGCAAAGCCCAATGAGCTGATGCCCAGAAAAGCAAGGAAAAAAAGAGCGTAGATAGTTTGAGACTATCATATTTGATTGTCCACGTTGTTTTCTTTTAAGCAAAAGTTAAAGATTCATCTAATATTTAGCATAGTTCCTCATCAATAGGGTCAATACTATATCACTTTGAAGAGGAAAGTTCAACAATACAGACCTTAATAAAATATTGTTGCATACCATTTGGTTTTACATGCATCTTTTCCGCCCTGAAAAATGAAAGATAATGATAAAATTTCCATATAGGGACATCAAAAGAAAAGCAAAGAATGCAAAACAACTATATCATATTAAGGAAGCTCGTGTTGGCAGAGGATAAATTTACAACTCAGCTGTATGACATAAATATACACAAAACTCACTTCAGTCAACATGAAAAATATGCTAAGATATTAGTCATTGGAGCACAAAATGTTCTACAGGAGAAGACAAGTAATAAAGAATTACCCATCAAGAGGATTTACAACGCCTGGAAAGTGGGCACCAAATGAAAGTCTGTTTATCCTGTGACTGACCTGCATCATTTTATTCGTAAGAGGATAGTCATAGAGTTCGATTTCCAAAGAGGAAAATATGAAAATAACAATCCAGGTTCAATAGAACAAAGCAAATTGGATGTCAATATGTGCTTACATTATAGCTATCTTTTTGCAAGGCTAGCAAATCATGCACTTGAAAGTGAGAGTGATGGAAGCTTTTCCCGGGTATAAAATGGAAGTTGCCAGCCACTTTATTAACTTCCAAAGCTCCATAGATACTGCATCCCTCACCTTCTTCTTCTTTTATCTTTTGGATAAAGCCTTCTCGTTTGCACTACTCAGTGTTACACAAGGTTCAGAAAATTTTAAATAGATACTTCTATAAAGAAGGTTTCAAAAGCATTCAACTAATAGATTTATCTACTGTACTTTCACAGATAAGGTAAAACACTTTTCTTGTAAGCCAAAAGCAGAATAGCTGATGGAGAATTACACCTAAATCAATAGCACACCCTAGGCATAATAAGATAATGGCATATAACTCCTTTGTCTGAAAAGAAATGGACCAAAAAGGAGAATGCGTAGTCCAACTAAAATCATCAATACTTTGCTCGAGATATTCCCAATCCAGCAAAATGTCTCACTGTAGCAAGACAGGAAAGACATCACAAGTCTTCACTAAACTGTGCAAGGATGCAACTTTCTCCTAAATAAGTAGGGAACTAACAGACTTCATATTATAATCAAAAAAACATTCAGAGCTCTTGATCAGATGATACCCCCTGAAATAAAATATTGGTCAAAGTACAATAGGAGAAAGTCTAGGTTTTAGCTGTTTAAGATGGAGTTGAAGTCTTACTAGAGTTTCATTTACAATTCTACATGAATGAGTAGTATGGGACCTAAACAGGAATCCATCATCTCCCACTGAACTTGCAACTCGTTTTCAGATAATCTCGAACTTATTTAATCATCTAAATCACATTAACATAAGTCACATAGACCATGGCCATACATTAAACTTTCTTAGTCTTTGATCACCAGTCATCGACAACCGACTTGAAAACAGGAGACCCATGCTGCTGTTCTCTACTGCATACATCCAATTACTTGCAGTTACTTTCCACAGAATGGTGATGAAAGATTTCAATTTCATGCGACAACAATATGACAATAAGAAACAAACCATTATCATGGTAAGACTTACCACAAATCCCAAAAATATGTAAAAGTGAAATCCAAAAATTTGTTTCCATGATTTCAAAGAAAGCCCATGATAAGATGCATCCGAAAGTTGTGAACAATGTATAATTTCATCTACATTTCGCCAATACCTAGAAATCATTATACGAATGATAGCGACTGCCCAATACTCACTAATAACAGAAAACCCAACCATTCCAAGGAAAGGATCAAGAGCACCTGTAATTCGGTCTAATCAAAAAGCTCTAGTATGGGAACTTAATTGGAAATTGCTCTTTAATCCAATTTGAATCAAAGCAAGTTTACTCTTTTTTTTTAGGTGAAATCAAAATTGTTCGAATTGTATAATCGTCAATTACTGACATTGGTAAACGACCTAAAGCAATTTGATTATCAGCTTCCATGCCTCACGGTTCCTGAAGAATCTTCAACATTTTAAACTGAATCTGGCACTTACACAATCAGATGTCATGGTGTTACATGGGAAGGATTTCTATTGTTTTTGCTAGGAAAAAGTTGATCATGTCAAATTTTAGCCACATAAGCTTCCCAGGGAAAGGTATAAAGGTTCGTGAAAGACATACTGATATAGTTCTGACAGTATATGAAGAAAATATCTACAGTTACCACGAATATCAAAGTAGCTTGACATAAGCAAGTCAAATCTGAATGACAATTTTCAGACACAGAGTCAACGTCTATAACACAATCAGTAAATCAACAGCAGATAAATGGTCACCAAAGTAAATTTTATCCTGTGAAATGATATCATTTATATTGAATGATAATACTCGAAAAAGTGGTGTCTAACCCCTATCAAAAACTAACCTGATCTATCAAATCAGGATATGTTAGGGCCCACCCTTTTTTCCTGTATGCTTCACGAACTTCTTCACAGGAGTTGCAGCAATCATCATCAGACTGCCAGAGAGAAAGCAACACATTCATTCACAGAAGCAAATATTACATAACAATAGGAGAAACTTTAAACGGTTTATTTTTCCATATGCTCTCAAATGCTAAAATGTTGCTTGGTGTACCAAACAGCAATAAGGTCATGTAGCCAAATGTACACTAATTTGAGTGTTATACTTAATTTAGTTTAATACATATTGAAAGACTAAACTAAGTTACGTGTGGATATAGAATTCCAAACTTTTATCTCAAGTATACCTAGGTCACAATGCGAATCCAAGGAAGTGTGCTGGTATGTTTTGCTTTTGTCATAATTTACAGTAGTTCTTATAAATTTCCACAAACTATGGTTCTGCATCAGTTCATGATTTGATCATGTCGAATGGTTGTGAAGTTTTCTTCTATTACATTGAATGCAACAGGCCCTAGTAGAAAAACTGTAAGAAAATTCAGGGGTTTAAAGCAGACTATTATTAGGTTCATCCTTTTCAGAAAAACAATGTTACATGTCAAATGCAACACCTACATTTCAATTTTCAAATACCATACTAAAGAAAAGTCAAAATTGGGTGCAAATTTTTAAATCTCCTAAACTCAAAATACCCAAAGCTATGCCAAAGTTTCATAAGCTGGCCGCATATAACCTATACTTCAAAATACAGGCAAAGAAGTGAAGATGCAATCTCAATAAATGGGATATCATGCCTGATAACATTCTGAAAATAAATTTCCAAGTCAACATGTACCATAAAGAAAAAGCTCTATATCCATGCCAAACCAACTAGGACAAACACAAAAACCAAAGGATAAATCATTGGAGAAGTGGCATAATTCAAGAAAGAAGCAAAACTAAAATGTTGTTGTAGAAACTATTTGTAACCCAATAAAAATGAAAAGAACTTTTTTCAAATCTTGGTCATTACACTGGTAATTATATCATGTAATACTATTGCATGATTCAAAAATACATATTAACTTGTCAACATAACAGATGACAAACTTCAATGTACCATTTCTGCACCATAACATGAGCCACAATAGGTTTCTCCATGTTCAAGTCTACCTCCATGTCTCTGCAAAGGCTTCTCGATCTGTTGAACAAAGAAAGGCAAGTTGGTTGATGTTCAAGAAACAGGGAGAAAAAAGTGAAGTGCAAAGAATACTTCCAGAATTCAAAACAATTTGAGAAAGAAAAAGGATGATTTAGAGCATACAAGGAAGATCAAATAATTAGATCCATTGGATTCATATTCATTTTAACTTTGACTAGTAAGTGGAAAGCTCTTTACTAATAAGCAAACTTTTTTATCCTGCTGTCCCTCGGAGTTAGGCAGTCTAGTTGATGGTGGAATTGGGTGCAATTAAGAGAACTTACGAGGGATTAATAGTAACCATCTTACAAATCAAAATTTATACAAACACATGCGTTTGAGTGGCATAGAATTAACTAGATGGATAAGCATCACAAGCACGTGAAGTGGGAAAATCAGCACAATATTTGAATAAATGATGCCATCAAATTTTAAAGCTAGGTTGTTGTCAGTTTCATGTGTTACTTGACTTAGTAGGAAGGAATGATCTCTAAAGGAAAATGTGTATGTGAGAGAGAGAGAGAGAGAGAGAAGCATGTGTTCCTCCACTAACCTTTGGTGCACCAATCCCATCCTGCCTGACTTCTATTACATCGCCATGAAGATTGATTCTTTTCTTTGTTATGTTGTGTTTCTGCAAATAGAAAACATGGCTGAAGATCATGAAAAGTAACATAATTACCAAGTGAACAAGTAAATCATGGCTTCGTTAACTTGATAAGGGAATGTATGCATACATACTATATCAAGATGCTGCTCTCCACTTATATCCATGCTATCAACACTGAGTAATGAGCATGGAACTCTTGGAAAAGTGACATCAAACTGCAAAATCGTATTTTAAGAAAAATAAAGATAAAAGGACAAAATCAATTAAACCAAACAATTCTTAAGAAACAAAAAAGTCACTAGTTAGTATACCTAAAGGCGTTGGAAAATAAAAATTGCTATAAAGATTAACTTAATCTTTGGGAACAAGATATACAACATCAATAGTGGAACATCATAATCACCGAGATATATGAGGGAAAACTTAATTGTTCTCCCGTATTTATAACCAAGGGGGAAAGAGGAACTGAGACAATTACATTGATTTGAAAAGTTTCACCCCTTGAAGTATCCACTGAAAGCTTTGTCTCGGTAACGGTGTGCAAATATAATCCTTCCAAATAAATAACAAAAGATAAATGAAGATACAACAATTCAAATATAAATTGAGAGCAAGAAGACATACATAAATCTATTTACTATCTCGTAACAGGGTAAGAAATAGCAATGAAAGTTTAAGGCTCATAACATAAGTTAAACAAAGAAAGTAATTTGAGAATCCAGTTAAGAACACCAAATCCTTAAGCATCTCTAGAGGTGTCTCCCTATGATACATTCATCATCACCTTGCACAATCCTCAATACATCATAGAACACAAACATTTTTGTAATTTCAGCAGCAAAACCATGTCCTAATGAGGGGCAACCTATATGAATCATGTAGGAATTTTGACGTGGTAAACCTCAAGATGCAATTTTGAGAATTTTCAAGCTCGAGTACAAAAATCACATACAAAGTAGATTTGCACAAGAAAATTAACCAAAAAGAAACAAACACATGCTTTACTAAAATATTCACCGATTAAAAGAAAAGAGAACTCCTAACAAGTATGAAACAGAACACAAGAAACGCCAAAAAAAAAAAAAGAAGAACACGAGAAGGAACATACTAAATTCAGAGAAGAAGAGGAAGAGCATAACAAGAGAAGAAACGAGGGTGATAACGCCACCGGAGAGTGTACGGCTGAAGAAATCATCGTTAATCTTAGGATACGCATCCAAATTCCTCAACTTGTGAATTACGCTTTCCATCTCTTCTTCCTTCCTTCCTTCCTTCCTTCCCTCCTTCCCAGACACTTTCTTCCGATTAATCAATTAAACAAAAACCCAAGAAAGATCAGCCCCTCCCTCTTTCTCTCCCTGGCCTTCATGATAGGCGCATTCCAAGCTTGGAGGATTTAATGTTTTTTGAGACAGCACCTGCGAAGAAGAAGACACACACTTATGTCGGAGAATTTGAGGTCTCATTTCTTTCCTATTAAATTCTAATCATTGATTTCAATTTAACCATTATTTTTTAATTTTTATTATTCTTTATTATATTTTAAATAAACATTCCTTGTAATTATTTATAACCATATAATTTTTGTTAAAAATCAGTTAATTATTATTTATTTCAAAATTTCAAATCATTATTTAATTTCAAGTAAATGGATTTAATTATTATTCTTTTAAATAAAAAATATTTTATTATTTTATTATATTTTATTTATTTATAAAATTTTATTTCATATATTTAGTTCTAATAAATAATTATTTCTAATTTATATTGTGCTCTAGAAAATTATGTAATTTTATTATAAGGTTGCAAACAATACTTTTTAAGTGCATTATTAAATCTACTTCTACATTTTTTCTAATTTTAATTTAAGAAATTGCATTTTTCACATAATTTAAAGTGGTCCAATAACATTTTATTTTTAAAATTTGTCTCCTAACTCACTTTAATTTTCAATTTTCAATTTTCAATTTTCAAAACATCATCTTTTAATTATTTACATAATTTGAAATACGAAATTATGAAAACATTTTGTTGTAATGCAAAAACTTAAATAACAATAACAACAACAGTGTTATAAGAATAAGATCCTGTTGATGCGCAGGGTCTGGAGAAATCTAATAGTACACAACTTGATCCTTAACCAGTAAAGAGGTCGTTTTCAAATGCCCATATAAAGGAAAAAATAAAAATAAAACAATAATATCAAATAAATGTATAAATAATAAATAAATAATAGTAATGAAAATACTAATTAAAATGATAATAAAAATATATGCTAAAATGATATGAATTGAATTCAATTGTAGCATTGAAATTCAATCCAAGTGTTTGGAAATAGAATGAATTGAGTCGTATCATCTTTTATAAATTGAATTCACTTTAAAAACATATCGGAATTGAATTACGAATTGAGACTTCAGTTCTTCTTTTGAACGTTAAAAATATCCTTCCAATAATACTCATCTAACCCTAATATATATCTCTTCGCCTTAAACAACCCTTCCTACCAAGAAACGGAGCAACAATACATTATCCATGAATCAACACTTTCCACCATTTCCAGGTTTTCCCTTTTCCTTGTTCATGGGTGTCTGTTCCTGTTTCGTTTTTTTGTCTATGATCATTATTCTCTTTTAGATCCATCGTTCGATTTAGTTTCTTCTTTCATTTTTCCATCCTGTCTACAATTTTTTGCATTTCTTGAATTTTTTGTTTATATTTAGATTTTTTGTTTGTTTGTTTTCAATTATATTTTAAGTGAATCTTATTCCATTTGGGATCTTGAGAGAGAAATATGTTGCACTAGAAAGGTATAATATTGTGATGTAGAACCGGAGATAATTGAGTTTATAGATTTATATGCATCAATAACCTAGGATGCGAGATCGTGAAAAGAAGGGTGGAAAAAAGAAAAAAAAAACTAACACAAGAGAAAACGGAGACTAGACAATGAATTGAAAGATTCTGAGGAGGTTGAATGAGTTTCTTCGTTCTTACGCATAAGGACCATTGAATTTTGCATTTAATAAGATTATTTTTTAGTTAAGGATAAAAATGTCATATGAAATAATTGAATTTATTCTTATTGTGTTCCAAACAGTGTAATTAAATTCAATTCTAATATTACTGGGTTTGTTCCAAACAGTGTAAATTGAATTCAATTCAACCTCATTAATGTAATTGAATCCAATTTAATAGTGAATTCAATTCGAAGGTAATAACAACAATAACGCTAAAATTTATTTGATTTTAATGTTATTTAAGTTTGTTGTAATGCACAAACTTAAATAACAATAACAACAATAGTGTTATTAGAATAAGGTCTTGTTGATACGTATAGTTTGGAGAGATCTAATAGTACACAACTTTATCCTTAACCAGTAGAGAGGTCATTTTCAAATGCCCATATAAAGGAAAAAATAAAAATAAAACAATAAAATCAAATAAATGTATAAATAACAAATAAATAATAGTAATGAAAATACTAATTAAAATGATAATAAAAATAAATAAAAATATATGCTAAAATGGTTAACAAAATTAAAAGTAAAAAGTCAAAAATAGATAAAATAATAAAATAATAATATATAATAAAGTAAAGTAAAATAAAAATCATAAATAAAAATAATAAACCAAATTTGTACTGTTGTTATTGAAACTAATGTTATTTTGATGGCTGACCCGGCCCTTTTGCTAACCCTAATTGATACGACGTCGCTGCATCTCTTGATCAATCCAAAAAGAGAAGGGAAAGAAGATCATAACAACAGGTTGGGTGATTAAAAGAATAAGTGAAGAGCCTGCAGGAAAAAAAAGTAAATTTATTTATTTATTAGTACATAAAAATGACAAGGTGGCCAAGGCTGTTAAGTGTTAAGGCCGTCCTTGCTTAAGTACCTTAACTTCAAATACAAATACGCCCTATAGAAGTTACAGTATCACTACGCAACTCCAACATTGAACATAAGCTAGACATTGGAAGAATATGAAAAGAGTACAAAAACAAAGTGAAAAGGGAAAGAAAGAAACAAAAAGCTATATGCACAATTCAAACACAAAATGGACGGGAAGCATCATCTGGGACCGGACAATTCGTCCGGAGCGATGTGTGAAGTGGAATCAACAATCCAGGTGGTGTTGGGGTGAGGATGGCTGAATTCTTGCCGGAACATCTCCTCTTTCTGCCACTCCTCCCATCGTTCTGCCAGGCCGTCACCTTCCAGCATCCTGACCACCTCCGACATCTTGGGCCGTTCCATCGGAGCACCTTGTGTGCACAGCAGGGCTACTTGGATCAGTTTCTCCACCTCATCATCAAGGTAATTACCTTGCAGGTCCGCGTCAACTAAGACCTCCAACTTCTTATCTTTGAGAAGACCTTTTACCTGATTTCAGGAATGGTACCAAGCAGTGAAGAAAACTTTCAAGGGAAGGGCTTGGTTTATTAAGCAAGGTTGTGCATTAACAAGAAAAACTCATAGATCTTGTGTTACAAGCCTCAGATGATTTGTCATTTCACTGTCAAATATTTCCTTGCCTAAAACCCTTACTATCAACACTTGTAAGACTACAATCTGTTTAAAATTTTCTGATGATGTTATCTTCAGGTGTTGTACCTGATCAAGATATTTTCTCATTTCAAAAATAACTGCAAAACACAAATAACGAACCAAGTATGTTTCGATAACCGATGCTCAAATGAACTATTGATGCAACACGAGAAAAAGAAGAAGGGGCAACATACCCAATCAAGTAACATAACGTCGTCATCATTTGCAAGTCTAGCGAGATCAAAAGCCCTCTGCCCTGTGATAAGTTCAAGAAGCATGACACCATAGCCAAAAACATCAGTCTTCTCAGAAGACTTTCCTGTTGACAAATATTCAGGTGCTATATGTCCAATGGTGCCCCGTACTGCAGTTGTAACATGAGTATCTTTGTAATCCATGAGTTTCGCCAACCCAAAGTCACCGACAACTGCTTCGTATTCCTCGTCCAACAATATATTTGCGGCTTTCACATCCCGGTGAATAATTTTAGGATCACAATGATCATGCAAATAAGCCAGACCCCGAGCAGCCCCTAATGCAATTCGCTTCCTTATAGGCCAATTAAGTGGAGGTTGGGATTCTTGACGCTCTGTGGTAATTTATCATATAGACAATAACCAAAGACCATCAGTTACTCCTTAAGAGTTGAAGGCAATTTCAGAGCCTTTTAAAGGTTTCCAGACTTCCATGTATTAAGAGCGTAATTTCTCATATGTAACACATGAATTTGCCTAACAAGTCAGCTTATAAGTTTAGCCAATTTACACTTGATAAGAAGAAATACTTTCAGGTAGGAAACAGCTGCAAGGTAAAGACGAAATCACTGATTGTATGTAAAACTTTGAGAAAGGCACATAAGAAGGGAAAGAACAAGGAAGTTGAAATTGATAAAAGACAGCTATTTTCAAGTTTTGAAGAGCTTCAAGGTAAATATGAAACTGTTACTGGACATTGAAATTTTGAGAGAAGAGCTTGAAGTGTACAAGGACACAAAATGTACCTCTTAAACATGATGCCACACTTCCATTAACCATGTACGGATACACAAGCAAGCGCTCTGTAGGAGTCATGCAAAAGCCACGTAGACGGAGCAAATTCCGATGAACAGCCAGACTGATCATTTCTACCTCGGTTTGGAACTGCAGTTCCCCACCCTGCGTACGCTCCTCCTTTAGTCTTTTTACTGCCACAAGAGTGCCATCAGCTAATCGTCCTTTATAGACTTTTCCAAATCCTCCTCTACCCAAAATGGCCTTATTGCTAAAACTATCTGTTGCAACTTGTAGCTCACGCAGAGAAAACCTTTTAAGCTGTCCAAGATGAACTTCTGGATCCTCTTCAGCTGCAACAACATAATGCATGCTATTAGTATCAACACTATTAATTGGAAACTAACCTTTTGTGAAAATTTGAAGGAAAAATAAACTAACCAGGCACATCAAAGAAATGATCCTGTGGTTTTCTTCGTCGCCAATATGCAACTGCAAGTGCAGGGACAGCAAATAGCAGAGCAGCACCAGCAGCAACTCCTCCAGCAATGGCTCCAGTGCCACTGTTACCTATTAAAGTGGCATTTCAAACATTTTTGAACATGTTTAAAACCTCTGTCCATAATCAGTAAAACTAGCATATCATTTAGAACAAAAGCTAATATGAGTCAATTCCAAAATTTAATAAGAAGTAATCTAGATCTTGATCATAAAGGTAGTAACTTGTCATCAACCTCAAAAACGAAGAATCTAAGTGGTCTAACATATATATTTTGCTAATTTAAGTTGTTGGTTAGTTTGGTGCTCCTACTATTTGAAGACAAGGTATGTTCTTACTTCAGTTACCAGTTTTCAAAGATCAACAATTTCATAAGAAAAAAGTTAAACAGATATCCTAAAACATCCAAATTTTCATATGGCTGTACACAAACATTTTTAACAGTAATTTGAACCTAAAAAGGACTGAAAAAGAAAATGAGGAAGAAAATAGAAATTTGCATTACACCCAACACTATTGAGATAAAGTTGTGCTTCAATAACCAAAAGAAAAGGCCAACAAGAGAATAATTCACTATCCATCACAAAAATGAGGGAACAATTAATAAAATAAACAATTCATAACATCAATACCAACCAGTAGAACGTGTTTGCGTTGGGATAAGCGGTGGAGGTGGAGCAGGTGGTGGTTTATTAAGCAAGTTGTTCTGAAAACTGAAAATATAATGCAATCAATCAACAAAATTTTATTGAAGACCTCCAAAACAACTCTAACGAAAAAAATTATTTGCAGCAGACCTGAGTTCAGTGAATAATGAAAAGGAACCGTTGACAGGGATATCTCCAACTAGTTTGTTATTTGAAAGATCCCTGCATTCATTCAGGAGTAAATGATATACCAGTAATATAATACCATATACCCCAGTAAGAACAGAAATAAAATATGAAGAAAAACATGTCAGCATTTTACTACTCACAGAACTTGCAAAGTTGAAACGTTAGTTAACACCATCGGAATGGTCCCAGCCAAGGAATTGTTGTTGAGACGCCTATTTAACGCAGCAGAAATAGCCACAAATCAGAGAGTCATAATTTCTAAGTTTCAGTGAATCGATACAATCAAAAGATGCAAAAAGAATATGCATCAGTATCCTGATAAAAGAAAAAGATAAAAGAAGTCTCCGTACAAGAACCGTAGTTTCTGAAGCTTTCCCAAGGTCACTGGAATTGGTCCATTTAAAACGTTCAAGTAAAGATCCAAGCTCACCAGATCCGTCAAATTTCCAAGCTCTTCAGGAATTTTTCCAGTGATATTATTACTATAAAGTTCCCTGTCATAAAAAGTTGATTTAGTGATTCTATTCCCGAAAGTACAAAAACAAAGGAATTCAACAACACAGCTTTCAAACAACAAACATTATTGATGCTGATTACTTTCCATCACAAGACTTGTGGATCTACATTGTAGGATACATTTTCAGAAGAGGCACTCGTTGCCTCAAAATGATCCATAAGTGCAGACCCCCATGCAAGAGAGAGAGAGAGAGAGAGATTTAGGCTAGTTAAGCAAGAACGCATTACACAACATTAGCCACTTTAAAGTGCCACTCCTGTCATTCCAATTATTGGGATCAGTCACAATGCCAAATCATTTGATGGTCGCTCTTGCCGTCAACCCATCAAATTACTGTAGCTACAAACAACCAAAATGGGAAGAATGGTGTCCAAGATTCCAACCACAAAAATCCATGGGGGCATCTATATTTGAGTATAGAAATATAAATCATTGACTGACACTTCAACACCTTGAAATTGATTATCTTTTAGACTCTTGACCAAGTATCATAATACTTGTACACTAAAACTCAAAATAAAGATAGTCCTCTCAGATTGGTTCCTTGCAGAAAGAACACAAATGATTAAAAGAAAATAGTAAATCAAAAAAATTCAGGGACCTGTAGAAAGTTTTGATATCATGAATATCTGGTTGCAAGAGTCTCATTATAATAGTTTAACAATGTCTTTCTAATGAAATGGGGAACCCCTCTCACCCAACAGAAGTCCACCAGGCTTCTAATAATTTGGTGTAGCAGTCTACAATTTATGAGGGTCTAGAATATATTTGATGCCTTAAATTTCTCAACAGATAATATCTACACCTGTGACTTTAGATTTTACTTAAGCCTCTAAAAAGGAAAACATTGCCTCTTGCAGCATTTTCACATGCATGGTTAAATCTAAACAGTGTACCATTTAACACACCATTGATGGACAACAAGATAGAGGTGAATAATGGTACTTTGGCAGTGACTAAAGAGAAGTAAACTTGAATGGTATAGTGTATTAATTTTGCTAGGTCTTCCTTGACAATTCTTCCTTCTTTAGTTTGTTATTCTTATTTCCACATTGTACTACACTAGTGATGGCTAGATTTTTTGGTAAGAGACTATGGTATTCTTTCCGAATACAGTTAACAAAGTTGTCTTAAACACTATAAATGCGTATCTCCTGCACAATACACGGCATTCTTATTGTGTATTATTGTCAATGCAAGGTTTTTCTTCAAAAACATAACTCTTGCAACCATTCAAATATGACAAACATATTGTTATACCTGAATTAATAAGAAGAGACCATTCAATTTGTAAACAAGAGCTGCAAATCATGATGAAACACAAAGAAAAAGCAAACTTGATCATGAACAATGCTACTTACAAGTACTGCAAATTATAAAGTTGACCAAGCTGTGGAACGAGTTGACCCGTTAGATTTGCATTGCCAAGGTCACTGAGTGAACAAGAAACAAAACAAGTGATCACCATGGCCTGAACACAATGTTTAGAACGCCATAAAAGAAAGTGAGCTAAACTCACACTCGTGTAACACTGTTTTCATTGTTGCACGTGACATGAAACCAAGTGCAAGGATTAACAAGGGTAGGATCCCAACTTTGCAGAACGTTATTGGGATCAGCTAAATTGATCTTTAGAGCATTCAAGGCATCGCCTGTCACAAACAAATGAAAGATTCATGAGACATCACGTGATTAAACAATTTTAACCCAGAAAAGTAAGACTGAATGTCTGCCGTTCTAGAAAACATAGAATCTCGGTTATGACGATTATATCAAAACAAGATAATCAGAAGAGGAGATTCGAATCACCAAATTCATGCCAAAAACGACAGAATATCAACTAAAGCAAGCTATTTGGGTAAAAAATTGCACAGTGGTCACTTTAACGAAGCTTCAAACACAGAATAAAAGTCAACCGAACCAAATCTCAAGAACCAGTGTCTAAAAGAAGCAAAACAACCTAAGTCTAAGCGATTCAGAACACAGAAAAAAGCTCCCTGAAAGAACAAGAACAAAAGACACCTTCTGCGTTGCCAACGACTTTAGGAACGAACTGAAAGGCCAAAATGAACCATAAAACCGTTGGCATCATTTCTACAAGCATCCCCATTTTTCTTCCCAGCTAAATCACCATCACCGTACTACTTTGCTTGAGCCCAAACCAAACAGAAGAAAGGCCAAATTCACGTAAACTAGGATGAGAAAAGTAAAAAAGATCGAAGCTTGAACGTATACACTCGACGTTGACCCAATCAGAAATGAATAAACCGGAGACCTTAAACACAAAACAGTGACTACCCAATAACAGTTTTGATATTGGGGTTTTGATGGGCCCTTGTTAAGGGCGTCTGATTTGTTTGTTTCCCAGGCAAAAAATACTGGGAAGGAATCAAGAAGTGGAAATTAATGGAAGTTGCCTCGTGTTTGGTAATAGGGCGATCAGAAGAGGGATAGAGACAGGGAAGAAGTGTTGATTCAAAGCTTTGTTCTCTCTTTTTTTTTAGTTAGTTTATTGTAGAAGTTTGACTTTTTTTACATTTTAACTATAAATTAAATATTACATAATCTTAAAAAATTTTAATTGAATAACATTTTAATAATTAAATGATATTTTTTAATTTTTATGTAATTAATTTTGATTTAAATTCTACACCTAATAGAAATTTCAATGGGGCGCGAGATTTAGAAAATTTTAATAGTACGTAACTTTGTCTCTAACTAATAAAGAGACTGTTTTTAATTATGGACGTCTCGCTTTCAACAGTAATGTTAAAATTGGAGCCACTAGAAAATCAGAGATTATTGGAACCTAATACTAAATAGGGTCAATGATAATCAACAACTGACCAATCAGTATATAATGATTCTTTGTGCTCAGAAGTATACAGGCTACGTACGAATCTGAGAGATTTTAGTTCTAGATTTACTTCCTCTAGGATTCTTGGGGTTGGGTCTTAGGGACTTAGGATTAGTCCAGCAAAAACTGGGATACTTAATGTATATGAAAAAAATAGAGTGATTGTTTCTAATTAACTAGGGATAACAATAGGTTGACTCATGAGTCTAAATTAAGGAATTTTTAATAAGCTGACTTGTGGGCTAAATCAAGTTCGCACCAATTCGAAACCCAATTTTTTAAGTAAAATAAAAATATTTTGCTTAGAAAAATTAGACCTCAGACACGCCTAAATCTAGGTAATCTAGGTCCAAACTAAATTTAAAAAAGAGATTATTTTACATATTTAATTTTTAAAAAATTAACAAAACCGACCTATTATCATCCCTACAAATGACCCGCATAATCGAATTTAAGAAAACAATTCTATAATCAATAATTATTAATATTATAAATTATAAAAATAATAAAAGATACAAATTTCTCGCATATTTTAAAAATCTTGTAAAATTCTAAAAAATGCTCCAAAAGATTTATTATCTTAGACTTTATTAAAAAATAAAGTGCACTATAAACATCACTGGGAAACTAATCGAATGTTAATTACATGATAACTCTTAAATTTAATATTGACTAATTAAATCTGACTCATATTATTAATTTAAGTTGAATATAATTAATTTAAGTCGTGTTAGTTAATCACAAATAATCATTTTGCGTCGCTTTTATTTTATTATTATTTATTAACCAAATTTTAAAAAAAATTAAAAATGAAAAATTAGAAAGAATTTTTCAATAATTTAAAAATTAAAAGATTATTTATTTTGGCCTTTAAAAATTATTTTTATTAAAATAAATTATAATAATAACTAATAATCACGTTAATTTTTGAATAATAAAATACTTATTAAAGGATAGAGAACATTATTGTTATTTTTGAAACTATTATTATTTTTATTGTCATTTTTATTTACTTAATATTTTCTCTTGTTAATTTTACCTTTTTTATCTAGAACTTTCATCATTTTTATCTTGTCTTATTTGTATTGTGAATATATTGGAAACAATCTTTTTATTATATAAGAATAAAATTGTATGTTATTAAACCTCTTCAAATTTTGTTTTATTGCGAGACTTCAGATTGGGTGATGTTAATATCGGTGACGATGATAATTGAGAACATAAATTCTATACGGTGAATGCAGATTGGAGGAATAAGCACATTTTGGGTTAAACAAAAAGTCTAGTCAAACAAGCACGCTCATAAGTGTTTGGGTCCCATGAATATTTACTTTTTAGAAATTTCTTTACTTATGTTTTGGGTAGCAGAATGGTCAACTAAAAGCAGCTGTTCTTCCTTTACTCGTGCCATTTTGGAGTCAATAGGGACTTGTATTACAATGACCTAGTTGTAGTCTAGTTTTCGTTGCGTTCAGTTCACGTACTTAGATTTTTAAAGAAGTAGCCAAGCCAAGTGTAAAGGAGAGTTGGCAAGTTTGATTAGGTTCGGTTTGGTTGGATCTGTGATCAAAGAGTTGGATTTAGTTTGATAGAGTTTTGAATCTTAGAGATTATTTTAATCAATTGTATTAAAGCGACTTGTCGAAATGTTGGACCAAATTCTGGGTTAGAACTGCGTGGAATTGTCATACTATTCTTAACTATCA
The DNA here is from genome assembly GCA_027568895.1 of Erythroxylum shatona. Classification (NCBI taxonomy): domain Eukaryota; kingdom Viridiplantae; phylum Streptophyta; class Magnoliopsida; order Malpighiales; family Erythroxylaceae; genus Erythroxylum; species Erythroxylum shatona. Next base: position 18,690 of record JAOSBK010000110.1, on the reverse strand, counting down.
TTCTATTTGGTTGAATATGAATTCAATAGAACTTGGCTCCGTTCTAATTACCGGGCTCATGTTAGCGTGAAACCTGGGTTATTACCAGATCGAACTTGAAGTGGATTCCATCGTAATATTTACAATACTATTCTCGACAGTCAATCGAGCAAAGGCTCTCAATCTCATAATCATGAGGATTAACAAGCTATTCACTCGTAACTGAACTGTTGTTTATTGACATATTTATCGAAAGAGCAACAGATATGTTGATTAGTTAGTCAACTATACAGGCCATTTTAATATGGGATCACTTATTTTGATATTCCACCCATAGGATGCCACCCCATCCTTATCAAGGATATGTCAGGAATGGTTTTCCCTAAACTGATTATGTAATATTTTTGGTAGCTTTCCTTTATTAAAAAAAAAGAATTCAATAGAGTTTGACTAATCAAGTTCAACTAATCAGGTGCGGACCAAACGGACACACCTCTTCGAGGATCTAACTGGGGCACTACCTCACAGGCGGGCCAAGCGGGCGCATATCATCATCTAAGGTCCAACTAGCACTCTACCTATGATTAAAACTCCGACTGCCCCAAGCTCTTATAAGAGGGGTTAGTATAGAATCGAACCTAGATCTGACTGAAATCAAGCCCCGCTCTCAACCATCTCGACTGGAAAAGAAACATCAAAATCTCCAACTATCATGACACTTCAAGAACAGTTTCTTTGCTCTAGGCAAGGGTCTTAACTTCCTTGGAACTTCTGGTTGACAAAATCAAGTGACTCTCATTAGAGAACAACACAAAAGTGAATCATTAGATCAAATATAGGAGGATCTTCAGATCATTTTAAAGTTACAGAAGGCAGAAAACTTCAGAACAAAATGGAAATTTTGATAAAAACATATCATTGAATAGACTTTTTAATAATAATTACAAGAATCAAACCCTTGCGGATCCTTTTGCAACAATACATTAATGTCAGCCCAATTATGAATACTACAAAACTTTCTGCAACCGCAAGGTCCAATGGTTTTTTTCTTTACACCAGTAGCCATTGCCAAGAAATGGATGAAGATAAATGCGTGAGTTCAGGAACTGCATCTTCTTACAGCAACTAAATAGTCACAAGAACGAACAAATCTAGGATGTGATCCCACTTTACAGCAGTTTGCAACTTCTGAAACTCAGGTTTCTGTGATTTAAGATTTGTCCTGTGTCGGTTGCCAAATCATTCATCAAACCATGTATGTCATGCCAACCTGCATAAGATTTGAGTGAGGAACACTCAAATTTGCAATCCCTCTTCTGCAATTCTTTCTCAGGAATGCGTAGAAGTAGTTTATTACTAGCTTCTTAATAAACCAGGAGTCTTTCCTTGCTCTGATGTCACCGTGACCAAGAAGATAAACAACACCGGATTCTTTAGCCCTGCGAATAAAAGATAGCTCTCTATCAAGACTCTGATCTGCATCAGCCTTGGTGGGGTCTGCCAAAGGCTCCACGCACACATCCTGAGACGTACTTGCTTCAGAAACCGACTTGCCTGCATCCCTGTACTCTGCTAGGAGAGGCACACCAAGGGAGTAAACACTTCCATTGGGTGCAATAAGGACTCTGGTAATTGATGTATCATCCTCAGATTCTGTCTCGGCATCCCCATCACTCTCTAACGACCTTTCCTGGGCCTCCCTGCGAATGAACTTCTCAAGACTCTCAATCAACAACTGCTCAAACGCTTGATGATTCTCCTTGCGGACATCCTTGTAGCCATACCTGTTGGAAGTGATAAAAACAAATATATGGATACATGGATGATTTCACACACACATGCACTCACGAAACAATACGAGCACATTCCGTAAAAACACCACAACTTTGCAGAACTTCTAATATTACCTGGCAATACAACGAAATATGTGATAGCCTTTTGGGCATACTCGCCTGAAAAGGAACCTTTCACTCTGAGGCACTACTGGAACTGGAACATACTTTATACAAACAAATATTATCATTGAATGGATAGCCGGGAGAGTGGTTAAAAAGTGGCCAAAAATTGCTGGTATTCCCTTCACCAACTCATTGTAAAGCAAGCCAATGCCAGGGGCTCGGATAGTCCCAAGGTTAGGACCCAGTTCCCTCATTAAATCCATCGACAACTTTTGTTTGACTTCAGTTTCATACTTCAGCTTGCTCCCATAATTCCAAATATACATTATAAGAAACATAACACCAGAAAAAACCAATATTATCCAACTTCCATCTCCCACACTGCCTAAAACTGATGAGAAAAATATCAATTCCATCCCTAGGAACACAACCAGGAAACTCAGGACAACAATGATGTTAATCTGCCATATAAGAAGCATAACAATGGTTACTAATATTGTTGTCATCATCATCACCCCCATTTCAGCAATTCCTGCAATAACAAACAGAAAACAGTGAAATGCAAATGCAATTTTACCAAAGATATAGCGGTAGGAAGACTAGTGTAAATATTGCTATTAGTGTACTGTTGCAAGTTCAGAGTAACGTCAAATCAATATGTTGAAATAGTTTAAGCCAGTGGCATATGTTGTCTAAGGATATGATGGGATTTAATCAAATAGAGAATCTCAAGGGGACGGGAGTCAGTGACAGGTGCCACATGTCAATACAATCCACGAAAAGCTCTTTGCAGTTATAAATAGCAAGGAATTCTAAGGTTGAACATATCAAAAAGGAACATAAACTTTGGCACTTAAAATTTATGGCTTTTACATAGTAATCTGCTGGCCCTTTACATATCTATTTATCAGGATGGAAAAGTGAGCAATTCATAAATTGCATTAAAGCAAAACAAAGAGCTCCAACAAGATTTAAATAATATTTAGAAGGGAGTGTTACCATATGCATTTCCCATTTCAGTCGTGCTTGAAACAGTGCAGACGAACGCCAAGCAAACTACCAGCAAGAACCAGTTTATGACAGGAATATAAATCTGACCCATAAATTTTCGAGAAGTATGGATAATTTTAAGACGAGGGAAACAACCAAGTGCTGTTGACTGTTTTATACATGAAAATGTGGCTGTTGTCATTGCTCGACTGGCAATTAATGCAGCTATATTAGCAATGAGCAAAACAATCCAGAAAGCACTAGCTGTAGACACAGAACAAAATTATTTTAATCAAAGAACAGAAAAGTAGATGCATATATAAAAGAATCTCTTCCAAAAAACTAAACTGAAATTACAGAATGTTTTACGTTCTGCAAAGCACAGACACCATCCATTTAACAAAATTGCAGAAAGCTCATTGATAAAGACGGAAAACTGAAACTTACGAGGAACTGAAGAATAGAAAGCTTGCTGAGAAAGATCTGGAGTATAATTATCCATGAGGTATGCAGCTTGACCCAAATAACCCAACAGAAGGCATGGCAACACAAGAAATACGAACGTAAGCTGCAAATGAGCACATAAAGCAAACTCCAAATTTATCCATCAAAAACAAAAGATCAAATAACTGGATTGATGCCGACCACTACAACAGTGACTAAGCAAAATCAGTTTCCGACTACTTTACCTGAATTGACTTCACCGAAAAGTAGCAAAGATCTGCAAACATTGCCTCAGATCCTGCAGAAAGCCTCATCAGTTTCCATAACAAAGGCAATATATTATTTACACAGTAAAATGTTTTCCATGTTCATGCTTGTATCATGGCAGTAACATACGAACTAACCAGGCAATTTAGGCTATTGTTACATGATAAAAAGTTCATGTGTGATTCACATGTTGAGAACATTACTTCATACAACATACTAACTAGATCACATTCGAAGTCAAGTTGTCATCAATCACCAGCTACCTGAATAAAGGCATGCTATTTCTCATGACCATAAGAATTTATCTCGGTTTTCAGATTTTCGTATGTACTATCTCCTACTCATGCATAAAGTTGCAGATTTTGGCCCTCATTAAAGTTGGGCTAAATAGACCCACCATCACCAAAACAAATTTATGAACTCTGCCAATTTATTTCTTTTCTCCCATTTCCTGAAGAAAAGCACACCACCTTGAGGCCAGAAACGATGTGGTGCCAACACCATCGTAATCATCAAATCTCCATCATAAATTCAAGCCCTTATATCTCCCACACTTGCACCCTCTCTCTGTCTCACAAAGCATGAGATCCAGAATCGTCTCTGGATATATGATGTTCTTAGCACATTACAAAACAGGCTGTCAACAGCCTCTTCAACCTTCGAAACTGACTTCCTTACTAGCTTCTAGCTACTTACTCATCGTACCCACAATGTCACAAGCTGTAACTTTACCCAGTATTATGCTCAACATATTTGGGCACATTAATCTTGCATGGGAAAACAGTACACAAAGAACTAAAAGGAAAGGAAAATGCAGAACAAGAAAAGAGCTAATTGTACACTTGAAACAAATTAGCTACCTGTTGCACATAGAAGGCAACCTCCAAGGGCATACCAGGCCTTAGTTGAGTTCCGCTTGAAAAAGTAATAGATGTAGACAGGATTAAATGCTCTTAAAACACTAGTGTCATATTTGACCAAGTTGTAAATTCCAATGCCAGCAAGAGAACAAAACCATATGAATAAAGCAGGGCCAACAACAAGTCCCACTTTACTTGTCCCAAACTTCTGTACACAGAACAAAATTACAATAAAGGCAACCGAAATCATCACCACTTGCTCTGCACCAAAGAAAAAAGAATAATAGAAATAAATCACACAGCTAACTTGCCTCCATTAAACACTCTGAATGCTGATGTGAAGAGTTTTCAAAGTAATACAAGAAACAATAGATTGGGACTATTGTGCCAGGAGAAGAATCTAAAAACAATTGAATCTATTTGAAAATAGGCATTATCAGGAAAATAAATCATTGAGGAGGCTAATCAACCAGTATAAAATCAGAAAAGAGAATATGCACTACGCTTGACTCCAACTACATATCCATTCACAATTTAGCAGAGTAACTGACAAATTAGTATATTCCCAGACAGTTTTTACAGAGAATTCATTTGATAATTGCAGAAAGGAGCGCAATGGCTTAAGAAAGATCTGGCATGCCTATGAGGACCTGGTTGCACTCATAAATGACATATGCAAAAGATTGTAGAACTCTTAAATGCACTGGATCCCTTGTATGTAACGGTTGCTCAACCTCCTGTTAGCATTCAACCTCCAAACATAGTTCAGCCCAAGCCCATCCAAACCTACACCCGTAGGGGCAAGATGGGGAAAG